>PVJA010028332.1:0-27696 GCA_004027025.1 Myocastor coypus | reverse complement strand
CTCCAGCAGAAAAGCTTTGTGATACTATTATTCTATAACATAGGTACTGGGCTTATCATCACTGGCTTTCTGAGTATCAAATACCTTTGACTTAGCTTGTAAATGATATTTTCTGACCATCATTGATATTCTAATAACTTTCCATACAATGTGATATAAGCAGTTACACAATTTTGACACAGATATTTGGAAATTCAAGTAAATACAAAACTGTAGCCTGTCAAGAATATGGTTTTTGGCCCAGTCTCTTATTTTCAAGTACTATTCTTGAGAGAATGACAGTAACTGAGTTTACACCAGGAGCAGTACATATCAAAAAGACAAGAGTGACATGTATTCCAAACATAGTCTTAGGGTTACATGGTTCTATGATCAATATGCTGAACCTTTTGAAGGTTCTTGAGACCAACATCTGATCCATCCTGTGTACATAAGTGTATGGTTTTGCTATTGATGTTTTCTGCTTTGTCTGCTTCCAGTCACTTCGTTGTTTAATCCATAACACATTCAGCTGTGTTATGCCCTTAATCTTGGAAACAACCAAAATGTCCATCATTTGAAGAATGGTTAAAGAAAATTTGGTAATTTTATACAATGGAATACTACTTATCCATAAAAAATGATAAGTTTGAAGACTTCATATATAAATGGATGTATATTGAACATATACTCATTAGTGAAATAAACCAGACCTATATGTGTAAATATCGTATAGTCTCCCTAATATAAGTATTTTAAAGAAGAAAACAAGAACTTAAGGGTGTAATCCCTCTTTATATAAAATATTTCAATCTTCTCAGTTTTCTTTAATACTAATATCTTGGTCCAAACCGACATCATCTCTCAAGTTCATTAGAATAGCCTTTTATCTGCTCTTACTTTTGGTCTCTTAGAACTCTACAGTAATCTTTTTATTAATGACTTCTGTATCATGTAGAATAAAGTTCAAAATCCTTCATATGGCCCACAATATGTTTGTTATGTTTTGGATTTCCTTTTACTCATAATTTCAGTCAGTTATATCTCATCTAACTTCTTCTTTGGATGTCCTAGACATTTTCCAACCTTTGGAATTTCTGCTTGCTACTTCCTCTCATTGTGATGTTCTTAGCTCAAAGTGAAACAAAGATTGCTTCCTCACTATTTTTAAATCTTTGCTTCAATATCATTTATTTATTTATTTATTTATTCATTTATTTTCCAGCTCAGCCTGCCCTGAAGCTGGCACAGCACATGGTGCCAATGATTGTACTATCGTCCCCTGTGCCTGCCCAAGCTTGCCTAAACAGGCACTTTAAACTGCTGAGCTATCTCGCTGGCCTCTAAATGTCATGTTAGTGAGGTTGACGCTTTCTTTCTTTTTAAAATGCATTTTGTTGAGAAAAAAAGATAAAATAGCAATGAAACAGTTTAAAACAGGTAAGACAGTTAAAGTAATCAATACATTGCATATCGTTGTCTTCATAATAGTTATTCAGAAGACAAAATACAGACATGATGTCTTATCTAAATAATATTAGTACAAATCTTTCTTCCCAGTGAACTAAGAAAGAGCAGCCATATATCCTATCACTTTTTAAAAAATTTTTGTTGGGACCAGAAATCAAACTCAGTACCTTGTGCTTGCCAGGCAAGTACTTATTCCACTGAGCTACCTTCTCAGCCCGTATCCTAACAACCTTTTATATACATGTACTATTTTCATAACAAAATGGTCCTTTATATCTCCTTGTTTTGTTTTGTTTTGTTTTGTCAGATATGTGTGTTGTATTGCAGTTAGAGAAGCTGTATTTGGAGAAGTTTTTAAAGGACTTTTCATACTTGATGCCAGTCCAAAGTTATAGGTACTTGAAATCAGATAATAGTCAAATGTACTCCAATAGTACACAATAGAACTGTCCAAAATTGTTGACATTTACCTTGTACAGCTCAGCATATTAATATAGTTTTACTTTTTAAATAATTTTTTCTCATTAACTTTATTGAAAATCAATAATTATATAGCATATTAAAAACCATAGACAAATGTGAAATGTGCAAGATATAATATGGAGACTCAATTTTAGAGAAATATTTTGGAAATGAATACATAGCATGAGATTTTTTTTTAATTTATTTATTTTTTTCTTGTTTCAGAACCTTTGTTTGTTTATTCACTCATTTTTATAGCTGGCTCAGCCCACCCCAAGGGCAGGGCTGGCACAGCATGTGGTGCTGGGGATCGAACCGTGGTCTCTGAAGCCGCCCAAGCTTTCTCAAGCAGGCGCTTTAGACCACTGAGCCATCCTGCCAGGCCCCCATAGCATGAGATTAATAACAGATTGCACATTGTAAATAAATTATTTAGAAACTTAAATGAATATTAAAAAACTGTCTGTAATAAAAATGAAGAAGAAAGAGGAGCTGGGGAGATAGCTCCGTGGCACAAGTGTCTGCCTGGTGGGTGCAAGGTTGTGAGTTTGAACCCCGGTCCCACAAAACAACAAAAAAAAGATGAAAGAATGTAGAGATCAGTCATATAACAGTTCACTCTGTGCCAAAATCAAGAAATTTATATTTATATAATTAGAATTCTCAAAGTAGAAAGGGGTTGGCAATAAATATTTAAAGATTTAAAGTTTCTGAATTTAGCTGAAATTATAGCAACATATTTCCCAGAAAAATGAAGCTTATACACAAGAAATTTGAACAAAATCATATAGAGATACACAAAAATGAAATTGTCCAAAACTGATTGTAAAGAAAAAAAAACATTAAAGCATATGCATAAGAATATTAGCTATGGAAGAGGAAAATTAAATAGCATCTTATTCCACATTAAAAAAGAGCAAGTGTGTAAGAAATTAGACTAATTAATTAAGAAGACTGAAAGAAAAAAGTATCTGTCCTCATTGAATTTGATACTTAGCAAACGTACCTTTGAAAACTAAAAGTAAAATGTTTTCCAGTTATACAAACTTGAAATGTTCTAATATCCCCAGATGCAGCATATAGAAAATAGCAAAGATGATAATCCAGAAGGTGAGAGAAGTTGCTGCATGCTCCTGGATAAAGAATAAAGACTTTTCAAAATGATAGTTATGCAGGACTATGTAAAATATAATTTACTAGATAAACCCATTTAAAAGGTCATTGAAAATTTCTATACAACAGTATCAATCTTGTTAGGTTATATAAAATTTTTTCATATGTGTGTTTGTGTATGTGTGTGTGTAAAAGATGGAAGAAGTAATGTAAAGTCAATGTAAAATGGAAATATACTTTTTAAAGTGTCTAATACTGGCAGAAAATATCGTATCATGTCTTATAAGAAATATTGACAAATTAAATATTAATTAAAAGTTAAGTCAAGGGCCAGCCGAATAGCTCAGCAGATTATAGTGCCTGCAGGCAAGAGCAGGGGACAGGGGTTCGATCCCTGCTCCTACCATGCCAAGCCCATCCCCACAGTGCCCAATTGAGTCTGGGCATGGTGTTGCATGCCTGTAATCACAGTTCTTGGGAGGCTGTAAACAGGAGGAACACTATGAGTTTGATCTAGTGGAGAGACTCCAAACACTCTATAGACTGTTTCCTAAGATATAAAAAAAATCAAATATTTTTTAAAATATTACAAAATTAAATTGTGAGTGCAACTAAGAGGTCAGAATGTTGTATACCATATGTATGAATCTGTGATCAATTCATAGTACTCATATAGTATTTGACTAGGTTAATATATATATTTATAGGTTAATATTTATATATATAAACATTAATTTAAAAAGTTTTCATGACAGTAAAAAATTAGTAAGAATAAAACATAACATAAAGACTGGAATGGCAAATATATGACCAGTACTTCTAACAGTTTGGTGATAGGATATGACACAAAATTCTAGTAAGTCGTGGATGTGGACAGTGTTTATGATGCTTACTGGTGGTCAGGTGTGACTTGTGGGACTGTGCTACTGCTATTTCCTTGATATCCACCTTGTAGACCCAAACAAAAACACAACCCAAAGGGCGCTGGAGAAGTCTATTCATAGAGTATGTTGATGGAAATATTTTGCTGCTGTACACAAAAAGAATAATTGAAAGACTGCTTTTGTATACCTCTTTTTCTCCTGTGTTTAATTATTTGCCCTATTTGGTGGGTTCTTTCCATTCTCCTCCATGGAATTGTCATTTTCATCCCTTTCTAGAATATCTTTTAGTAGCTTGTGTACGATTGGCTTTGTCAGCATCAAACTCTTTAGTTGCTCATTGTCATGGAAGAATTTCACTTCTCCATTGAACTTGAGAGTTTTGCAAGGTATAGCAGTCTGGCCTGGAATTTGTTTTCTTGCAAGACTTGAAATATTTTGTTCTATGATCTTCTTGACTTGATGGCTTGTGAAGAGAAATCTGCTGTTATTCTAATGGGTTTTCCTTTAAATGTGATCTGTTTCTTTTCTCTAGTGGCTGTCAGTATACTGTTCCTGTGCTGAATTTCTGAGATCTTGATTATTATATGTCTGGGTGTGGTTTTAAGTAGGTTGATGTTCTTTGGAGTTCTATATGCTTTGGTTATCTAAATGTCAAATTGTTTCCCCATATTTGGGAAGTTTTCTGCGATTACTTCTTCCCATATTCTTTTTATGTCATTTGTACAGACTCCTTCTTTCTCATTGATGCCTATTGTTCTTTCACTGTTTATCTTTGCATCATCTTGTGTATGTTGAATTATTATTTCCTGCATCCTAGTTGTTTTTAAGAGATCTTTTGTTACCTCTTCACTAGCTGCAATCGTGTCTTTAATGTCTTAAATTCTGTTTTCCCTTTCATTGAAATGGTTTTGCCAGTGTGTGATTGAGGCTTTGATTTCCTGTATAGTACTTTCAGTCTGCTTCTTGCATTCTATTACTTTCCTACATTGCTCATTGAAGGATTCCATCATTTTTCTAGTCTCCTCTATTTTTTTATCAGTGTCTTCTTTAGAAGCACTTAGTACTTCTTTCATTATACTTATCACTTTATTTTTTACTTCAGATTTTTTTTTGGCAGAACTAGATGTTGAACTAAGGACCTTGCATTTGCCACGTAGGCATTTTTGCCCCTGAGCTATCTCCCCAGCCCCCCCAAATTATTTCTGATCTTATTTCCTCTATACATTTCTGCAGTTGTTTATTTACTTCAGATGCTATTATTTCAGTAATTTCAGGTTGGTGATTTGCCATTTTTTCTATGGTATTGTCACCAGCATTTGTTCTGGGTGGGCTCAGGGCATGCGAGTTCATTTTGCTCCTTCTCTTTGTCACTTTGTATAACCCTGCCTTCTGACTTTTTTTTTTTTTTTTTTTTTTTGGCTTTTTGAGACAGGGTCTCGCTATGCAGTTGAGGCTGGCCTTAAGCTCACTTTTGTAGCCCAGGCTGGTCTCGAACTTGCACCAATCCTCCTGCCTCAGCCTCCCGAGTGCTGGGATTACAGGCATGAGTCACCATGCCCAGCTCTGACTTTTGATGTAGAGCTTTTGTAGAGCTCTTACCTTAGCATGAAGTCTAGATCAACCAGATTCAAACTCATCGAGGTGTGTGTGGCTTGTATCTAGCTGCTGTGCTTCTTTTCTTCCTGAAATAGCCTTTGGAGACGGACCTGCTGTGTCACTCTGGCAAGATGTTATGCTCCTGGATCAGCTGGGTGAGTCTTGTCTCTAGCCTGACTCCAGGGAGTTTTGCTTCTGTTTTCCACACAAGGCCTCTTCGATGGATGAAGTTTCACTTACATGCCAGGCCTTGTGGTTGGGTTGAATGTGATTTCAGCTGTCCCTGGGCAATCTTAGTCACATGCTGGGCCACTGAGTTCGTGTATTTTATGTGTTTGTGTTTGCAAATGCCTTTAGTAGATAGCTTTATCTCTAATATTAAGGATTCAGTAGAAAATGTTTATTCCTCAGAAATGTATTTTAGGTTTAATTTGCTCTTGTTCTTTACATCTATGCAATGAGACTACCTTCCCAATTTATGAAGGATGAGAATTTGCTATGCGGCTCAGTACCTAGATGATTTTTAGTAGACTCTGTCGATTGTTATGACTTTAGTCAATTACAGTGTTTTCATATTATGGAAAACAACTGATTTTTAACACATATGACATCCTGGCTCATACAGTACAATTAGCACTAAAAGTAACATGAAGCACAACCTAGAACCTGACAAACTGTGGTAACTATTGTTTTGGTACATTCAGCCGTAGGGGAAAAAAGTGCAATTATACAAAAAATCTAATGAAAATCAGGAACTTGAAAACTGTAATTTTCTCCTTAATAGATTGGTTTTACACAGTGGGGGTGGGTACGTAATAGACATAAGGACTAATAAGAAAAATAAATGAAGAGCAGTATAGTAGAAGCAAGGTTGAAGGATGAAAGATGATCAGTTTAGGAAAATGGAAATAGGACAGGAGAGATAGTATGAAGAAGCAAGTAAAACAATAGCAAAACAAGTCAGGAAGACTAGTGACAATGTTCACTCAAATCAGAACAGAGGAAAAAAGGAAAGACAACTGAAGAAAAAGGGAAACATGAATAAAACAAACAATAAATGTAAAAATCTAAACAACAAAAAAGAAAAAGCAGAAAAAAAACCAATAGAGTTTCTCTCATGTCCAGATTTCTGTGCTAATGTTGAAGTCAAAGACAAAAACTACAGTAGTTAACCCTTTCAAGTCTGCAATAAGATTAGTATTGGGTGCACATCTAATCTAGGCCTCTGAACATGGGGGCTGGGGCTGTATTCCTCAGCCAGGAGTTTTGTGGATGCATTTCAATTTCCTGCCCACATATCCTTATCTTGTTTATATCTGGGTCATTCTTACAGTTCAAGTGTGACCTCAGATAGAGTTAGCCTCAGACAGCTCCCAGTCCCATGTATAGTTGGCCTTTTCTGGTCCTTTTACAGCTTCCTCTGTTCTACTCAAGCTGATATGACTCTGTCCTCTCACATTTCTCGGTGCTGTTTACAGATCATAGCACATGGAGTGCTGCTGACTGACTCACTACCCTTACTTCCCTACAATGCCTCTAGTGGTATGAATGCTGACTTTCTTTCTTTTTTTTTTTTTTTTTTGTCTTTTTGAGACAGGGTCTCTCTATGCAGTTGAGGCTGGTCCTGCGCTCACTTTTGTAGCCCAGGCTGGTCTCGAACTCGCACCAATCCTCCTGCCTCAGCCTCCCAAGTGCTGGGATTACTGAATGCTGACTTTCTACTCATTGCCTTACTGTGACCCAGTGATGCTTAAATTAAACGTTTGCATCCATGTCTCATGCAGCTGGATGCAGGACAGGAGTGATGGTACTGTGCCACATACTACAATCTCCACCACCACTAGTATCCCTAACCTTGTCACTGGAGATTCCAGTTAGCCACTATGGCATACCACAAGAAAAGAAAGAAAAAAATCTAGTGGCCCATCAGGAAAGGAACAGTTTCCTGGCTTACACCTGTGTGTGCCAGTGAAATTTGTGATCAGGTTTGCAACATCCTCTAGAAGGTAAAAGAGGTAAGGGGGTTATATTCCAAATCTATCCTGTGTAGCTTGAGTTTGCCACAAAATTGCAATCCATAAGTTGTCTTGCAAATTTCCCCAGAATAGCAGTTCTTCCTCTGTATACAGGCAGCAGTCCCACAGGCAGTACTGTGAGCTGCTTCACCGTTTTATTAAGTCCTATTTTCTTAAAATTTATAAGTCTTTTCAGATGGATTTTGACATCCGGACGTGTGACCATCCCTTTCTTCTAACTAATTCCCTGTGTTTTTAATTTATTTTCTCTGAGCAGCTCCAACGTTCTTCCTCCTCTATTCAGACATTTTAAATCCTCAGAATAATCTCGAATTGGGTGTCATTTTGGCTACAATATACACTTGTCTACAGAAAATAGAGTCCAAAAACTATTCTTGAAATAAACTGTCATTCACCATTTCTTCTTATGACAGCAACAAATGGCAAGTATATGATAACTTATATTTTTTTAAGGCTGTAGGTTACTCAGAGGAGTAGAATAGGAAAGAATTTAGTTTGAGTCTTGTAACAGTCCTTGCAAAAAAGTGTTACATGGTGTCTGAATGGGTTAATCTCTGTCATTGTCTTAGATTCTTGATAAATGTGTGTACACACTGATGTATGCTTCCAGAACAAACATGTTTCATTGACACTAAATATTTATTCTGGCAAATCTATCTCACTTTCATTGTTTTGTGCCAGTCTTCCTTAACAGCTTTATCACCCTCAGTATTGGCACTTACTTCTTCACTAGTGACTTTCAGACCATGGATAATTTTAATTCTTTTTGAAACACTAGGACCACTTACAATAAATCATGAGCAATTCTGTATATGAATGGTAATGTATATGTCTCATTATTTTAGCATATGAAATGACATAAACATTAGCCTAGATTATGAGTAGACTGAGTGTTATACACTTCTGTATCTGACCTCTCATATATGTGAATCTGCTTACACAATTTTCTCATGTCATCACTTGCTTCGTTCTTTTCTTTGTAACGACTGTGGATTTAACCCATGTCAATGACTCGCTGCATCAATGATTCACTGAAGATTTAAGATAGTTAAGATTGTTGATTGAAAGGTTCTTATATGTGATTGACATTACTACATTTTTGACTCCCTGATAGGCAATTACCCTGAATTTCTTGTTAAATGTAAATGTTTTTAGCTTTTTCTCACAAGAAGTAGGAGATGTTCAAAAACAAAAACAAAAAAAAAAAACGACAAAAAAAAAAACAAAAAAAAAAAAAAAGAAGTAGGAGATGCAATGCAATGTAGGAGACTTAATGTAGTGAACAAAACTTTTTAAAAACCATGAAATATAGTATACCATATGCTTGTTTGCTCTTGTAATGCTTTAGCTGAGTGGGACCAAGAGTTTACTATTGCTGCTACATCATGACAGAATACTATACCACTTACCACTAGTCTCGGAAAAAGTAGAACTTCCATGTTTTAGGTAAAGCTTTTGTGGAACATGCCTCACTTTCACATTATAACCTGAACCATTATAAATGAGAGAATATATATATATATATATATATATATATATACATACATACATATATATACATATATATATACATACATATATATATCTTACAGTTTTACATTTTCTAAAGCATATATAATTATTTTATAGAAAATTATTAACAAAGATATTATAATATCAGCATATTTGATGCTTTCAGATTTTTTTTCTATTTTTTAACTTTTATTGTTTTATTTTTAGTTTTAGATATAGGGCTCTACTGTGCAGTTCAGACTCATAGTGATCATTCTGTCTCAGCCTCCCGAGCATTGTGATTATGGGCATGCACCAACATACTTGGTTTCAGGGCCACGACAGCATGCACAGGCTTCTGGGGTCAGCACAGCATGAGGTACTGAAGATCAAACTCAGGACCTTGTACTGGCCAGACAGGTTCTTATGCTGCTGAGCTCCATCTCAGTTTTCTTTTAATTTCCTGTTATAGATAATAGAACACCATAAACTACTTTTCCCAGAATTCCTTGGCATTCAATATCTATTAGATTATGTTCATGACAGTCACGGTTTTGAGGTTGGAGGATGGAAGAAAGAGAAGCTATGTATTTTTTTCTTTGCTTGCTCCCCTCCATTTCTGCTTCTGCAATGCTTCTTGCAACTATTGCAGCAGTAGGTAGGAGTTGGGTTCCTGAGTAGGAGTGAGATCTTCTGTGCTCAAGTAGAAAAATGTTAGCTGTGATAAAGTTTCAGATGCTCCGCCAGTCTAGAATTAGGGTTCTCTTGACTGACTCTGAAAGAGATAATAAAGTTCTTGCAGCCTGGGTAGTGCAGCACTTGTGCGTTTTTCTTTCCTATAGCTTTAAGAAACTCATAAACTTCAAATTAGTGGTTGAGGGTGCCAGATGTAAATTGCAAAATAGGTTTAAAAAACAGCAATTATTAGAAATTAAAAAGAAAAAATTAGGGCCAAATGTGATGGCACACACCTGTAATCCCAGCACTTGGGAACTGAGGTAGGAGGATCAGTGTGAGTTCGAGACCAGCCTGGGCTACCAAAGTGAGTTTACGGCCAGCCTGAACTGCACAGTGAGACCCTGTCTCAAAAAGACAAAAAAAAAAAAAAATAAGAGCGAGGTGTGCTGGCACAAGCCTGTAATCCCAGCAAGCATTTGGGAGGCTGAGGCAGGAGGATTGGTGCGAGTTTGAGATCAGACTGGGCTATAAAAAGTGAGCTGTAGGCCAGCCTGAACTACATAGCAAGATCCTGTCTCAAAAAGATTAAAAAAAAAAAAAAGAAAAAATGAATCATTAACAGCTCTTTTGAAAAGAGTAGAAATCAGTAGTAAAATTGTTGCAATTATCCTGCATATATACATAAATATATTTTCTCTCCTTCTTTCTTTTGTCCTATACAGCAACCATTGTTGAATCCCTATCACTTTCTTTGGTCAAATTTTGTAATACTTCTAATGCTGGTTTTATTACTGTTTTGCATTCTTTAAAAAGTAAAAAAAAAATTAAATAAAACTAATAAACTTTAGATCTGATCAAAGTGGCAGATAAATATGAGCATATTGAGCATCTATAAATGTTTAATGAACATGAATGTAGAAGTATACTTAACAGAAAATAAAAACAATGAGAACATATTAGTCTTTAGGTGTTGTAGTAATACTCCTACAGTGCTTTTTAAGAGTATGTTTCTTTTATGGAGTTTTCTCTACATAATTCTCATTCTTTCCTTTTTATTCTCTGTATTTCTCAGTGACAGGGCTCCTTATTTGACATAAGGTATTCCTTTGCTGATTCTTCTTTTCTGTTCTGTATTTACTCTAGTATCCTTAAGTATTCCCCATTTAAAACAAATGCTAAAATATTCAGGATTTTTAGAAGGAAAAGCCTGGGTCATCAAAGATGAGAGCAATTAGGAAGTCAAAACTAAAAAAGCTTTGTAAAATGTATTGATTCAGGAGAGAACCAGAAATTAAAGACAGACTTAAAGAAATATTCTAAGGAATTTTCCAGAGCATAGAGAATCCATAGTAGATTTCTAGTGTATATACAACAAAGAACTATGTGGATCTTCAGGTACTCTGTGGCTCTTCTAGGCCTCACTTTCCATTCCTCTCATTCTTGCTAGGTCTCTATTAGATGATTGCTACATACGCAGCTAGTTTGTTCCTAAATACATAGTTATTGCAATGTTCTTTAAATAGCTTCACATAAAGTACTATTGGTCGTCCTTAGTTGCACTTTTTTTTTTTTTTTTTTTTTTGTCTTTTTGAGACAGGGTCTCACTATGCAGTTCAGGCTGCGGCCTTGGGCTCACTTTTGTAGCCCAGGCTGGTCTCGAACTTGCACCGATCCTCCTGCTTCAGCCTCCCACCTGCTGGGATTATAGGCATGCACCACCACGCCTGGCACAACTTCTTTTCAAGTAATTTCAGGGAAATTGTCAGATTTTTTTAAATTTCTTTTTATTTCTTTTTTTAAATTTTTTAAAACTTTTTTTTCTTGTTTCAGAACTTTTGTTCTTTTGTTTATTTATTTATTTATTTATTTATTTATTTATTTATTGTTATGGCCGGCTCAGCCTGCCCTGAGGGCAGGGCTGGTGCAGCATGTGGTGCCGGGGATTGAGCCGCAGTCCCTGCAGTCGCCTAAGCTTTCCTAAGCAGGTGCTTTAGACCACTGAGCCATCCTGCCGAGCCCCTGTCAGATATTTTTAAATCAAACAAGTTACTTTTTCAACTTTAAAGATAAGTATTAAGTTTAGCCACATGTTAAAGACAAGGAAATTGATATATACAAAAGATAAGAAACTAACAAAAGATGAAACATTTCATGGTAGATGTGATATAAAAACTCATATCTATTCTCATATTGTGAATGTCAAGGACATACATATGTAATAGTATGGGTGTATCCTTCCTAGAAATTAAAACTAGAGTAGGTCTTGTGCTATATAATCTCACTAGCCACTAATGATGGCCCGTATGTAGAATCGATACAGGAGAAATTCTGATGCAGCCTGGCCCTTGTTTTAGAGGTCTTCCAAAGAGTCATATGGCTCCTTATGCTTTACCATACACAGTACTGGTCACATCAAGTCCTGCTCTCTGCTTACTAAATCCAAGAAGAGCTATTTCATATTGCCTGTGACCCTGGCACAAGGCAAGAGCTAGTAAATTTTATTTCTTTGTTTGATAACTACATATGTATTTTAGGGATGCATTTGTCAGGTCTTCACCAACTTTACTTACATTTAAAATGATGTAAGGACTGGCCAAATGGCTCAGCAGATTGAAGTGCCTGCAAGCATGAGCAGGGGCTAGCGCCTCGATCCCCAGGTCTACTTTGCCGGCCCCACCCCTGGGTAGCACTGAGATGGCAATTGAGACAGGGCATGGTGGCGTGCACCTGTAATCACAGCTCTTGGGAGGCTGTAAACAGGTGGATCACTAGGAGTCCAATCTAGTAGTGAGACCCTGAACACCCTATAGACCCTCCACCCTCCCCCCAAAATTAAAATAAAATAATGTTAGTGTATCACCCTAAGCAATCTAATTCATACTGTATTCAGCAATGTAATTGTAGCATTGCCACTGCAAAGTGTGATTTTTAGCATTGACTCAGGAGTACAAAACTGGCAAACTCAACATGCATCCCTTTAGGGTCACCATCAGTAAATTTTCTGTCGGATCTAATCTCTCTTCACTGGAAATACTTTCTCCACTTCTTCTCCCTCTATTTGAACATTTTAACCAGTGATTTGCAGGTCACTTTCATCCATGGAAGTTTACCTTTCTCAGTGAAAAAGAATTCAACTACAGTCAATTCTTCTCTTGCTCTTGTACCTAAAGTTACCTGAAATTCAGCCAGCACGACTTTTTACGGAAATACCATTCAGTTGGGTATCTGTGGTCAACTGTGCATTGGAGGTTGTTATCTACTTTGTATGTCACCTTATAAAAATGTTCTTACAGATATATTTATGTCTAGCATGTGTCAAATTTTATTAACTGTCCAGGATGGGAACCACTAAGAAAAAAAAATATTTAAAATATTGTCTCAAATCACAAAGGGAGCTGAAATGGTTTGAGTTTAAATTTGACACTAGGAATGCTGGCCTAAACACAATAATTAAGAAGATTTCCTTTCACATAATCTTCAATACATAATGTTCTCACTGGTTGTTACAAAAGAAGATTATAGCAGTACAGAACATGCTATCTGTTAGCAGATTAAAAATTGAACATTTAAGTAATTACTGCTAAGAATGTGAATGCTTATAGTATATAATAGAAGTATATAATACAGTATATAATAGAAGCATAGAGGAATCATGAAACAAAGTCAACAAAGATGAGAAGCAGAGCCAAACTTGAGATTGTGTGTGTGTGTGTGTGTGTGTGTGTGTGTGTGTGTGTGTTGTGTGTATGTGTTTTAAATAGAAAGCAAAATGTCAGAATAGTTTGTCCATTTCTCTATTTGGTGAATTTTTTTTTCTTTGACTATCTTTTTGCTTTTATGGTCCCCTTTCTAGAAGAATAATAGTCATTTCACTTTAAACTTCTTCTCTATTAATTTATGAAACAGAAACATTTTGGAAAATAGAACATTTATTCAAGTTTCCTAGGAAGTTTTTTAGACATCCTTGTCAAGCACAGTTCTTGTTCCTGGATCATTTTGTCAGTTAGGATTAAGTGATTATTACCTTTAAATATGACATTTCTGTTAAGTCTAGAAGTAGGTTTTATTATAGTATATATTTCATATGTGAGATAAATGAGGTACACGGCTGATAAGGAATTTCATTTTGATTGAGCAGCTCCGGAATTTGAGGGGTCGAGTTCATCAGTCATTTATAATGAACTATTGAAAAGGAACTACTATCGCTTATTATTAAAAACAGACAAAACTTCCTACTTTCAGAAATAGAGAATTGTGAAAGGAAAACATGGAAAACATGAGCTAATTTCTCAGTTTTTTGAAGCCAGAATTACCCTTTCACATTTGTACCCAGCCTTCAGGATATGGCTGAGCACAGAACCAGTACTGCTTTCTTTAAACCAAAATTGCTTTCTTTGGTCTCATTTATGATTAGCATTTGAAGAGTAAACTTTGCCAAACAGGAATAGAAAAAGGAGTCATCTGAAATATAAACAGCATGAACATCACCATATTCCCAAAGAAAAAGTTGCTAATGCTAAAACCATCTAGTTAGTGAGAACTGGTGCAGTATGATACATTTCCTGCTGTTTCTCTTTATGCCTTTTTTAAAAATAAGACCATTTCTCACAAATCCATTTTCCTGTCTATTTACAAATGTAAATAAAAATAATTCCTTATAAAATTAAAAAAGATTATACAACTAATAAATAGCATAGCTGAGACATAAATTTATATCTGTAAGAGTTCATGACATTTGGAAAGTTAGAATTATGTAAAACTCATGTATGCCTCCCTGGCAACATAAAAAGGCTAAACAATCCCCAAAATGTCTAGTCTTCATTTTTGAATTAGTATGCCTTTGTAAAATCCATATTTACAGTCTTTGTACATTAAATTTTATTATACAAAAATAGAAAATTTTCTGTTCTTTATTCTGATGAGTTTTAACATCTATTGTAATATCCATACAATTCAGTTTGTCACATCATAAAGTTTGATAATATGAGCTACACCACAAAAATCTATGTTGCTTTTTTAATAACTTGAATTTCAAATGACTTAAAAAGTGAACCATCCTTGATATTCTATCGTTTGGAAAATTAAAATTTTAAAAGAAGGCAAAAGAGGATAAAAAATAAAAAGTGTGCCTTCATGTTATAAAACCAGAATACTGAGTACTGAACACAATACTTAAAATACTTCAAAACAAAAGATCACAAATAGATTTTTTTTATCCTTTTCTTTCAGTTCTCCCTTAATCTCATGTAAATAATTCTTATTTCATTAGTTTTGAGATTAGAACCTGACATTTTGAAGTCTTCTGCTTCTGGACTGACACAGCCTGGGAAATTTTCAATCTCAGGCCCTTTATTTAATCCATTTCATTGTGGAACATTTTGTAGAACTTTTTTTTAAATAGTAAGACTAAATGTTTTTAGAGCTTCGTTCCACAATACACAGTCCTTATGAGAGGTGCCCTTAAATTCATGTGGGGTGAGGAATGCAACACTGACAGGCTTTAGTTCTTTATTAGAGTGATTGAACTTACCAAAATAGAGAAGCATCACTTCCCTGTCGGATATAACACATACCCATATGCAACTAAGCAAAGTGTTACTGTGCCTTCCACAGTACATGAGTTAGAACAGTATTTTGTCCACCATAAAATGAAGTTACTGAGAAATAGTTATTTCCATAGTCCTTCAGCTGTACAAAGGTAATATAGAGAAGGTAAGTTTTTGACTTGACAATTTTTCCACAATCCATTATCCATTATGAAAAAAGATAATAATTTTTCCAGTACTGTGAGTCTCATAACAAAATTCAGAGCACATCAAAAATATTTAACTACGTTTTTTATTCTCTCTTTTACAACGTGAAGGAACATACCTTGTGTATTATTTTCTAGCTGTCTCTAAATTGAAGAAGAGGGTTTGGAATGAGAGACATCTTTACAACTTATTTACACTCAAGGTCAGAATAAAAGATAAAAGAGGCTTGGAAAGGGAGCGGGGCGTGCAAACAAAATTCAAACTAAGTATTTCAGAACAAGGAGTATTTTCTATAGCTTTTCATTAACTATGGTGAAAGTACAACATTTAAAAAGGTATAGTGGAATAAAATACAACAAGTAAAACCTGCACCTTTCACTGAAATGAAGAATCGATGAGTAAAGTGAAGCAGCACAAAAGGACACAAGTTAAATCTTGTGCATTCACAATCTACAGCTAAGTAAAACCTTAAAATTTTTGTTGACTTGATGGAATAAATGAGAAATGAGAAATAAACAATATATGTGCATGATTTTATTATGAGAACAGATTGTATATTCCAAGGCAATCTTTTTTTTTTTTTTTTTTTTTTTTTTTGCCTTTTTGAGACAGAGTCTCGCTATGCAGTTGAGGCTGGTCCTGAGCTCACTTTTGTAGCCCAGGCTTGTCTCAAACTCACACCAATCCTCCTGCCTCAGCCTCCCAAGTGCTGGGATTACAGGCGTGAGCCACCACGCCCGGCGGCAATCTTTTATTTTAGATGTTTAATTTGATCCTTTGTATTTGCCTCAAAATGCTATTTAATTTATTGTACAATTATATGTGTATTAAAATATATTTTCCCCATAAACATGTGAACTCATGTTAGTACATATTAGGGAACTATGTACTTAAACTTGACTTTTAAAATATAAATAACAGCTAAGTATATTAGAAATCACACATATACATTGTTAATTTTATCCTATTAATTTTTTTTAACAGAAAATATATAAGAACTAAAATAAATATTGTCATACTATAAATTAATATTTTTGATGCTTTGCTAATGGACTCTGCTTTTCTTAGGAATTCTCCAGCTATTCAAAAAAATTCCACTCAATATTTTCAATATCTCAAACTGAAAAAGAATCCAGAAAAAAATGAAGGTTGATAAAGCAAAACAATAATTTTTGGTATTAACATTTTAGCTTTATAATATTAGAGTTCAAATGATATGCCCATATATTTTACAGCATTTTCTGAAGTTTATAAGAACCAGTTCCATTTTTAAAATATGTCTCATTATAACTGAATTTCCCATTAGTAACTTAAACATTTAATAAGAGCAGTGTCAACTTCTCTGAGTAATGAAATCCAGTCTGAGAAATCTAACAAATTCAAGTTAATTGGTTTTTCTACAAGAAGAAAATCCCAAGCCATGCAAATCAGAAAAAAAGACAAATGAAAGGGTTACATGCACTATAAGACCTATATGTCCATATATTTAATTATCAGGACTCAAAGTGTTTATATTTGTCCCCAGTAGTTTAAATTTTACAAAGTATACATTGGAATAACTAATAATTTGTCATGTGAATTTAAAATCAAATTTATAAATAGAAGATCATAAGTAAATAAAGATGAAAAAATTGAACTGTGAACTCTTATTTCCTGTGTCTCACTGGATTATTTAATATATACTCTCCAGTGTCAGTGGTTTTAATGAATATCACTGTTCTACTGTTGAAACGTGCCATTCTTCTACTTATAAGCACTAACTGGTTTTCTGTTGACTTCCATAATGCTCAGATTTAGATAATGCCCAAACTTTTCCTGAAATCCTTTTTTTCATTGTGTACACATGTTACCATTGAATGAATTTTCTAGTTCCTCCTCATCCTTACTAACATTTATACATATATATATATATATATGTATATATATATATATATATACATATATATACATATATACATATTGTCTTTTTGAAACAGGGTCAATTTATTATATTTTCAATAATTTATATTTTGGTTGTATAAGATCATTGCTTTTCAAACCATTTTAATACTAAAGAAAACAAAACTGGTAGAAACAAAAATAAAAGCAACTCCCCAGAGATTTACTTTAGTCTAAATAGCAATGTTTCTCAAGGTCTCATAACTTGTTTTTAAAAGAAATTTTATCAGCTTTCTGTTCCTGCAGTTACTATCTCTCAATAAACTATGTCTTACATTCTTGAGACACAGTAGCAAAAGCAGTTTGACAGTTTTGTAAAAATTCTAGAAAAGAAATTGTCTCTATAGAATTTCAGAATTGATATTAAAATTGCAATTTTGAATTTATATCAGAGTTCTTGACAGAAACTTCTATTTAAGGTCACATAAATGAAAGGAAAAAGGAAATTGACATCTACGTATATATATACATGATAGCTTGAATAATTCTTTCTGCCAGTCTATTGAAAGGAAAATTTAATGCTTAATTTTTTCTCTCTCCTCTTTAACTATTTATAGTTTTTGACTTAATTTTGTTGTACTATTCTGTGTCTGTGCTGAAAGGAGCAATGAATTTAGCTCAGAGGACTCACTGAGATTCATATCTCTCGAAGTGAGCCTTGACCCACAGAAGAATCTTACTTTTATTGAATACTAAAGGACAGCCTACAGAATTTCCATAGCTGCTTTGGGGAATGCAGACTAGAGACCACTACTTCTATCACCATCAGGTTAATACAAATGCTAATTGAAAACATTTCAAGCAGGGGTAAAACAACCAGTATCTTCCCAAATTAGGGAAGAGATAATGATGGAGGAGCCATTAGAACAAGCTGTTTTCTGTCTCCTTGAATCCCAGGTTTCAGGTAACCCCAAGTAACCCATTATAGCTGTCTCTGGGCTTTATTATCTTTCACTATCTGAGATGTTAATTCCTTACCGCTACATACCCCCTTTTCTATTTTTTTTTTAATGCTGTAAGATGATTTTTTAAGCATTAGGGTGAGGACTGTAGACTTTTCATCATTAGCTTTTTGCTGAATCTGCCTTTGTTGTCAAACTCAACAGGACATACAAAGAGCATAGGGATAAAATACACAAATCTACATTTCTATCAAGCCGTGAGATAATATGAAAAGGATTAAGGTTTTCAATGCCATTAGAGATATTTTGTAACAAGTCAAGTTTGGTTCCATAAAATGGAAGTTATACAAAATAAAGAAGTACTACAATCACATTTTAAACAAGGTTGACATTGTAGATTAACAATTTGACCTTCTAACTTAATAACAGCTCGTTTTAAACCACTTATCTTATTCTTTAACTCTGAGTCTATATGCCCTTGGGAAGTCCATAATTGTTTTAAGTGCTTGTGCCACTGCTGCACAAAATAAAGAGTTTGCACTCCTTGAGTCAATGCGACTCTGGTGGTAGCAGTTCTGGATGTGAAGACTATCATGAGTTTAAGCTTTTTTTGTGTGTTGTTGTTCTTTAACACCTGCAGCATGGAAAGGGAGTTTTACCACAAGTGATGTAGTTGTATCGGAAGTCAGATTTTGGTCCTTGTCCTGAGAATATAGATATTATCCCTAGAGAAATGAAAGCTATTAGAAGAATTCAAACATGTATATAAAAACAATTGTGACATGTAATGATATTGTTAGAAGGGTTCCAATAACTAGGTCCTACAAGTAACAGGTGAAGGGGGTAAACACATGCCTGAGTAATAATGCAGTATTTTCATCTTAATTCCTTCCCTTCTGTCATCTGTGCAGAGCCATAAGGGCTCCAATCTATGACACTTCATTTGGAAGTATTAACTAACTACTCACAGACAGCCATGAGGGATTTATGGGCGATGACCATTCTGGCTTCTTCAGGCTGGAAGAGATTGTAGTTGGGAATCACAGTCAGAGATACTCTCCAGATGTTCTACATAAAAGGTCCTCAGTAGACACCAGGCATTTTTATCTTGGGTAGGTAGAATAGCTTAGGCCCTTTTATTTATAGTCTGATAGTTTATTATAGGTCCCACTGGCTTTAGTTGTAATTATCTCTAAATTTTGATGTCATGAAAACTAAAATGCCTTATTTTTTCTCTTTTTAGTTGTCTTTGTGAGAGAACAGTAACATCAGCAAGCTAATTTTAATTTGCATGTTTTGTTCTAATTTTTGAGGTATGACAACTGGAAGGAAAGTCAGGGTCAGAGAAAAGCAAAGAGACCTGTGCCAATGTCTAGCAAAAGGGATGGGTTTTCCTTTTGGTCATGATTTCTTAAGGCTCCTCAGATCTGCTGCTCTCACTGTTTTCTGTACAGCTTCCCTTAATTGGGAGACAAAATCTACATATGGCTCCTTATTAGACTGGAAAACCTTAGCAAATGATTTTTGAGCATCTCCAGGTCTTTCCACTTTTTCCATGCTTTCAAGCAACAAATGCGAGTTTGCACAATAGTTACATCATCGCTTTGCAGTTGGGCTTGGATACCAAGCCAGGCCCCTGACCCAGTGAGTTGATCTGATGAAACATTAACTGGGGGATTCTGTCCCCTGTTAACCCTCTCTTGAATATCCGCTTCATCTTTCCACCAGGTTCTAAACTGCAAATATTGGCTTGGCTCTAAAATTGTACAGCACAAAACTTCCCAATCACAAGGAATTAAACTATGTTCATTTGCTAATCCTTGTATGAATCCAATCACATAGGCTGAATGCATACCATAGGCCGCAACAGCCTGCTTTAAGTCTTTAATAACCTTGAATGCCAGAGGTTGGTGTTCCCACTGTACATAGTCCCGGGGAAATTGAGCATTTGGTGGGTGTTGGACCACCACAGGAAAAATACCCAAAGGGGCAGAATATGCTTCAGGATCTCCCTGTTGTCTCTGTTGTATAATAAATACCTTGAGATATCACAGTTTTGTAAGCTTTTATGGGGACTTCATTTCTTTCTTCATATGGAGGAGGAGAAGGACTAAAAGATGGCAGTGGGGGCTGAATTTTTGTGAACTGAGATGGAGGAACTACAGGGGTAGAAACCTCTATTTTTTCAATCAATCAATTGTGATAATTGCTTTACCTGAGCTCGCAGCTCACAGACCTCATTCTTAGTTTCCTTTTGTTCTATATCCTTCAAATCCTCAGATTCTGAGGAGGTGGTTTGGAATGCCATAAATGTCCTTTTAGGACTCAGCTCCTTAGATTCATCCCCACTACAAAGCATCGAGAAATTTAAAGAACCAACAGTTTGTTATTCCAGGGAGCACCTTCATGTAGGGGGTCTTGAGAGGGTGCAACCTTATAATTATGCACCACAGAGGCCACTTGCTCTGTTTTTGTTCTTTTGTGACTCTCTACATTTGAGAAGGAGGGAGGCAGAGATCTTAAAAAGGGCTCATGCACAGATTTATTTTTGTGCGGAGGCTGCTCTTGAGCTTTACCGACATCAGCATCTGAAGCTGACCTGTTCAAATACTTCTTACGCTCTACTGGGCCCGATTGCAATGGTTCCAAAGCCAAGAAAATTAAACTACAAAGAGACCATACATGGAGAGGAATTGGTTCCCCATTTTGGTGAGCAGGACGCAGCGCTGTCATAACTTGCTTCCAAACTTTTAAGTTTAAAGCAGCCTTTCCCCTAGGCCGAAACCAATAACAATACCTTTATATAAGGGAAAATAATTCTTTGAAACTGTTTAGTTTCACCTTTACTCCTGTACCTTTGAGTACCATCCGAATAAGACAGACATACTCATTTTTTACTGAGGCGGAGTTTCCCATTATTCTGAGCTTTTGCCGGTGGTCTCGCCTACTCTGGTCGTACTTTTCCCACTCGGTCAGGTCTCTCTTAACTCACTTCTGGTCATCTTCCGTGACCCAAGCCGGGTGCTACTTGTTGTAATATTCTGTGTCGGTGCCGAAAGGAACGAAGAGAAGACCCGATGAATTTAGCTCAGAGGTCTCACTGAGACTTGTCGCTGTGGAAGTGAGCCTCAACCCGCAGAAGAATATTACTTTGATTGAATACTAAAGGACAGCCCAAGGAATTTGCATAACTGCTTTGGGGAATGCAGACTAGATACCACTATTTCTATCACCGTTTACCTAACATCACGTTAATACAAAGGCTAATTGAAAACATTCCAAGCAGGGGATAAAACAACCAGTATCTTCCCAAATTATGGAAGAGACAATGATGGAGGAGCCATTAGAACAAGCTGTTTTCTGTCTCCTTGAATCCCAGGTTTCAGGGAACCCCAAGTAACCCATTACAGCTGTCTCTGGGCTTTGTTTATTGTCTTTCACTATCTAAGATGTTAATTCCTAGCTGGATGTGGTGGCTCACGCCTGTAATCCCAGCACTCGGGAGGCTGAGGCAGGAGGATCAGTGCGAGTTCGAGACCAGCCTGGGCTACAAAAGTGAGCTCAAGGCCAGCCTGAACTGCATAGTGAGACCCTGTCTCAAAAAGACTGAAATAAATAAATAAATACATAAATACATAAATACATAAGATGTTAATTCCTTAGCTGTACAAAATTTGCCTGCTCATGTCTTGTAATCTGAACTAGTTTGAAGAAAATGATATACAATATAACAACCACTCTTAAATTTCTATCATTTTATTTAGTGAAATTCTTTATCATTTCTAATGCGCTTTTTTAAACTATTTTTTATTCTGCCTCTTTTTTAAATTTTTAAATTTCTTTTCAATTTTATTATGGCCATCTCAGCCTGCCCTAGGGGTGGGGCTGGAGAAGCATGTGGTATCAGGAAGGGAAGTTCTATCCCTGCTGTTGCCTAAGCTTACCTACAGCAGGCACTTTAGACCACTGCACCACCTCGTGGGGCCAACTCACATTTCTTATGACAGCTATTATGTTGACAAGTATGTACAGGATAAGGAATGCTTCTATATCACTGGTGGGACTATAAATCAATATGTCCGTTTTTAAAAATAGTATGAAAGTTCCTTAAAAACTTCAAAAATAAATTATCATATGATCCAGCAATCTCACTTATGAGTACACACCTGAAGAATACAATAACACTGTCCCAAACAGGTATCCGCAACTCATTTTCATTACTTCAGTATTCACAATAGCCAAGATATGGAAAATCTTGTGTGTTTAATGAAGAATATGTAGACAGCCTCAAAGTTGCAGTGCTTTCTTCATGAGAAGTAAATATCAGGAGTAATAGAAATTAAGCAACTGCCTGCTTATGTCTTTTTCCCACTCTATTGTGTCTTTCTTTCATTGAACTATAGAAGCTACTTTAGGGATATTTCTGTTTAATCACTTTGGTTGCGTAGCAAGTGCAAGGTCGTGAGTTCAAACTCTGATTCCAGAGTGGGAAAAAAAAAAAAAAAACTAGAAGAGAAGGAAAAACATTTTGGAATGAATTTCCAATTCAAAATAGTAAATAATTATATCTACCTCAAATTAAATACTAATTCATTGAGATTTTATCAAGATACTTAGCATGGTTTCTTTGGTTGGTTTTCTCTCTCTCTCTCTCTCTCTCTCTCTCTCTCTCTCTCTCTCTCTCTCTGTCTTGATAGAGCTTGACCAATTAATCTTAAATTTACCAGAAATCAAGTACAAGAGGGCTGGGACAAAAAGTTAGAAATATTTTTTAACTGATTTTTTATTATATGAAAAAGAGATTTTATTCCTCTTTTTAATATTTTCTTTCAAAAAATACATCACCCTAGGGCTCTGAATAAAAATTAAACATGTATGGTATCAGTAACCTTCAAATTCTAAAAGTTACATTTCTTTCCTTTAACAGTGCTTTGCTTTAACTTGGCGACTTTTTCCCACAAGAAAGCCCTTCTGTGTTTCCCTATCACAGTGAGTGGGCGGAGTGTCTGTCTTTATAGCTTGAAAGCTTGCTAAGCTTGGCAAGTCTGCCGGGAAGGGCTGTTGCTGTTTGCGGAGGTTTCAGCTGAAGAGTAGCTTTAGAGGTAAGGCGATGTCGTCAAAATGAGTTATTTTCACGGACTTTTGGAGGATTTGGTGTAAAGGTGAAAAATGACTGCTGTTTTACCGTCATGGAAACAGTAGTTTCTTGCGTTCCGTTTTTGTCAGGGAATTAATACCTGGAGTTTTTTATTCATCCAGATATCGCAGTGTTGGAAAATGGTGATCCCATTACTCCCGGGGGAGGGGTTTCTTCATAAGGTTTCAAAAACTAGCTTTGGATAGGGCATTTTATTTTTCAGTCAAAAAGCAGTAATGGCTGAGAAAAATAGATTCTTTTTTATTTTGAAACAAAAGATAATGCTAACACTAAATTAAAACCTGTTAGGGATATTCCTTCGCATCACTTTGGGTTTGTTGTGTTTCTAACAAATCTGCTTTCGTAGAATATATATAAAAATGTAAAGTATTATATAATTATGCAGCTTCCTCTAAATCTGAGAACAAAGAGTTTGATTATACCCAATATTTTAAACGAATTGCTTTGTAATGATGTACATAATGTTTGTGTTTGTTCCAGTTGCTGATATATATGCTTTCTTCTTTTTGGACCATAATAAAAACATCCATGAGACCATAAAAATAAAGGACATTTCTTAGTATTGCAAACAATAGGTATTTCTAGTAATGAAGGGTTTATACTACTAAAGAATGGCAAGCCAGAAAAGGGAGCAATTTTTTACTTTCTTCCACAAGTCACTTAGAGTACATATTAACATAAAAATGACTAAAGTGAAATTTTAAAATTTTCAGTGAGGGAGTTACCTCTTCCAACATGGTGTAAAGAGATATAAACATAAAGAGATGTCAGATATACAAGAGAGACACTAATTTCAAATAATATAATCAAGGTTTTATATATATATATATATATATATATATATATATATATATATATGTGGTTTAATAAAAAATCAAAGTATTCAGCTCAAATATAGGTAATCAAAGACTCAGGAGTGTGAATATTGATAATGTGTTAGATTCTGTGCACTTTTAAGATTCTTTTAGAAACAATGGAACTGAAAAGAGAGTCATTTATTTTGTTATAGACATTTGAACAGATATTCATATTTCATTATCTTTAGCAGGTTTGATTTTTTTTGTGAATTTAAGAGGCTGGATACATGGATGCTTGTGCTTTTCTAGCACTTAATCTAGGCAACAGTCTAGACACTGTTTAAGCAGAAGATATTTATCCGTACTCTAAACAAAACAAGTAGTAAAATAGTCACACTCAGCTTACAATGTTGAATACTATTTACCTGTAAAAAGAAAGCACTGCAAATGGAAAGAAAAGATATCTGATGTATAGTCTAAAAATTTGTAAATTGCCAGAGGACTGACATCACGTTAGGTCACCTTTTATCAAAAATATTTTGTGTGCATTATGATATGCAAGCATATGTGCTACTTTTTTAATTTTTAAATATCAGTGAGGTTGGAGAGGCAGAATTTTGACCTTCCATGTGTTACATATTTCCATTTTAATATAACAAAATTGGATTATTATTATGTGGAAAGGAGATAAAATTTAAAAATATTTTAAAATGTAAAGTAATTCACAAGAGATGTAGGAAAATCTTTTTTTATTGTGGACAAATGGTCAACTCTATTGTTTGAAAGAAAAATATAGAGAGCAAATCATAACATTTCAACCTTTATTGAAATTTGATTTCATCATTCATAATTCAAAAGAAGTAAAATTTTATAATTACAAAGATTACAATGAGGGCTTTATGATCTTGTTTTTTGTGTAGCACATCTACACACTTCTTAAGCTGAAAATGAAAAAAATTTAACTTTGGGAAGGCTACTAAGGTCTTGATGACTGGTTCCCACAGTTTCTTATAAGGATTCGAGTGTTTGTAATTCTTACTTTGACCACAAGACGGCGCTCGCCAGGTTTCAAAAATTTTCTGCAGGAAACCACTTTTACAAAGTGGACAAAGCAATTAGATTTTTTTTTTTTTTGTCTTTTTGAGACAGGGTCTCGCTATGCAACTCAGGCTAACCTTGAGCTCACTTTTGTAGCCCAGGCTGGTCTCGAACTCGCACCGATCCTCCTGGCTCAGCCTCCCGCGTGCTGGGATTACGGGTGTCAGCCACCACGCCCAGCTATTTAGATGTATTTTGTATTAGCCAGCTGTGAGACAGCATGGAGGCTATGATTGAAGTGAACTCTTAAAAGATTCAACATTTATAAGAGAAAAAAAAAACTTCAAATGAAGACTGATGGCAGGTTGCACTCGCAAACTATTAAAAGCTACACAGAATTTGCATTATAGAAGAGACAAAGCAAATTCTAGTTTTCTCTTTCATCTATCCAACTAATATTTTTCCTGAGAAAGATGATTTCAACATGAACAAAATAACATATGTAAATGCCATAGATCATTTTATATTAGAAGAGTGTGATGGAAAATAAACATGACATCTATATCACAGGTGAGATTTCACCAGTCTCTTAATTTTTCAGGATAACAGGAAATCTTGGTGAGGAAATTTCTTTACATTTTTAATTAGTTGATATGCTTCCTTCTTTTTCTCCAGCCTAGCTTATTATTCAGAGGTCTATGAGACTTCATTGTCTGTTATCCACGGTGAGCCCCAGAAAGGTAGTGCAGCCATAGAAATGCCCAGCAGTCAGAGTGAGAATCAGGATCACGGGACCACAGAGCCTAGACCACTGCAGTGCACATTAGCAGAGGGCAACACATCAAACATTTCACATTAGAAGCATGTTGGGATCTTGATGGATAATTAATTGGTTTTCTTTTTGGGAAGCTACAGCATTTTAAATTAAAAACTGCGTTAATAACACACTCATTTGGGAAATTTTGGGACAATTCAAATTGCTCTGTGTCCCATAGTATAACGTTTGTAATTCAGTCACAAGTTCTCATTTTAAAAATCTCATGTATTAAACAACTGTGAAAAAAATTATGCCTGATTTTCACAATTTTACTGTTATATCTTTCAACTTGCGAAGGAGCCATTCTTAGTCCTGAGCCAAGACAGTTTAATCTGAGGCCTAGATACACCATGATCCACATGACAGAAGCTAAGAATGTTATCATTTTCACATTGGAATATGTTGCAGTCTTAAATATTTAATTTATTTTGATTTCTCCTTTGCAAAAAATGATATGACTATCATTTTTTCCATTTAAATAATTTTTGGTATCAGAATTTAATCCCAGCACTTTGAATATGTTAGGTGAGTGTTATGCCGATGAGCTACGCTCCAATCATGTAGTTATATCATTTTAAATTTTGAAAATTGGAGTGTGACTCCTTTTGATCCCTCCTCTGTACCCATGTTTATAATTATTTTTTCCAGGGTGGCAGGGTTCCGGGTGGGTGGGGGAATGTTTATAAGTAAAGGTTGCAGCTTCTTATTTGAGTACCTCATGTAAAGCCACTAGAAGGACATAATGGAAAAGGCTATTTCTGTATCCATCTGAGGTTCCAGGCATGGTTTAACCCCTTCTGTCTGAGTGTATTTTTCTTCATTGGACCTTGTGTCCATTGTTATTGTCATTTCACTTTATTTATACTAGCAGGATAAAGTTTTATCTCATCCCTTTTTTATAATTTTATTAATTTTATAAGAAATAACAATGAAATAGTTTCAAAACACATCAGTAGGACAGTCACAATGATTAATACAAGGCATATTGTTGTCTTCATAGTAGTTGATCAGAGTACAAGATGCACACATAACTTTTCTAAACATTATTGGTACAAATATTTCTTCTCATTGAATTAAAAGAAATTAATTGTATGTGTAGTCCAATAGTTCCTAATAGTAGTGGGTTGTCAGCAGAACTGGCATTGTCAGCAGCTATCGACCTGAGCTTTTTACAGCTCAGGATATTAATATGGCTTTATTTTTTATGCCTCATGGTTAAACCTTTCCACTTCATGGTTAAGGCTAAGTTGTAAGAAGACCTATATAAAAAAATGTAACTTTTGTATCTGACAAAGTCAGGTAAATCCACCCCGGATTTACATTGAGACCGTGTACAGCATTTTTGTATAACTTTCGTCTACTCAAAAGATATGGTCAGTACACAATCAATAGGGTACCATAAAATTTTAAAATTTGATTTGGTATGAAAAAGACAGAGACAGGGTCCGGGTGTTGTGGTGCACGCCTGTAATCCCAGCACTCGGGAGGCTGAGGCAGGAGGATCGGTGCGAGTTCGAGACCAGCCTGGGCTACAAAAGTGAGCTCAAGGCTAGCCTGAACTGCACAGTGAGACCCTGTCTCAAA
>PVJA010028331.1:0-27557 GCA_004027025.1 Myocastor coypus | reverse complement strand
CCATCCATCCATCCATCCACCCATCCATCCACCCATCCATCCATCCATCCATCCATCCAGCCAGCCATCCATCCACTCATCTACCCATCCATTCACCCATCCATCCATCCATCCATCCACCCACCTATCCACCCATCCATCCATCCATCCATCCATCCACCCACCCATCCACCCATCCACCCATCCATCCCTCTATCCCCTCATTGCCCTAATACACTCTACATATTAGTTTGCTAGCGCTATAATGAAGTTCCATGGACACTGGCTTAATAACAGTCACATGTTCATACTTTTGGGTCTGCCATCTGGGGCTAGGGTCTGGGCAGGTTGCTTCCTGCTGAGAGGAGGCTGTTTCTGGCCGCTTCCTGGTGCCCAGGAGTCTGCAGCAGCCGGCAGCATCCTTGCTTGGGTCTACCTCACCCTGGATGTTGCCTTCATCCTTGGGGCTATTCCTCTACCTATGTGTCTCACTGTGTCCAGAGTTCCTGCCCTGATAAGGAATCTGGTCCTTCTGGGTTTGGGACATTGCATTTTCATGACTGGGTTCATCCAAGGTCACCTTCTGAAAGGAGCATTGCTGTCCCTGCCTGGCCCTGGCTCCTGCCACATCGCCTGCTGCATTTTGGATTTCTGCAGGGTGAAAGAGCGAAGTCTCTGCATGCACCTGGGCTTTGTCTTTGAGAGCACAGGACTTTGCTTGTGGGGCCCACAGCCTGGGGTTCCCAAGCTGCAGAGGCTGTGCTGTGGAGACTGGGCTGCCTCTCCAGGTTGGTCCTGGAGCCGGGCAGGAGAGGCCAGATGGGATCTGAGCATGAGGAGGAGAAGAGCGAGGGCTGGGGTCAGTTTACTTGCTCTTTCTCTGTATGAATCCCAGCAGAGTGACTGCTGCTGCCACTGCCCCTGCCTCTGCAGTGGGACTCAGGGGCTGAGCCACAGTACCCTCTGATCACATCCAAGACACCACTCCTACCTGGATTCAGGGGCACAGCTACTCAGCCAAGAGCCTAGTGCTGGGAGCTGCACAGCTCTAGGGAAAAGGAGAGCCTGTATGCTAAAGATGCCCTTCTTGCTGTATAGCTCAGCTTGGTCTTGAACCCACTGTTTAGCCTAGACTGGCCTTGAACTACAGTGGTCCTCCAGCCTCAGCCTCCTGAGTGCTGGGAGTACAGGTGCGCGCCTCCACGCCTAGCCTTCCCTCTGCTCTTTCCACAGTTTGGTCGACTCTGGTCTCACGTCTGTGGGCTGCTCAGCGCTGGCCTCGGTCCTCCAGAACAGCCAGAGCCTCACACACCTATACCTTCGGGGCAACGTGCTTGGCGACGCAGGACTCAAGCTGCTCTGCGAGGGGCTCCTGCACCCTGGCTGCATGCTTCAGATGCTGGAGTGAGTTCCCACTCCTGAGGCCAGGGCACAGGTGGGCACAGAGCAGTGGGCAGCAGCTGCCAGGACACGCTGTACTGTAAAGGGCTTCATCCTCGGTGGGGTCATTGTGGGGCCTGGGGAGCCCGAGGAGCACGTCTGGGTGGCTGACAGTTGAAGGCTGAGCTCTTCCCATCGCCATCAAGGAGGGCTAGGCTGGCTTTGCTGTTTGTGGACGTCTGGGGGAAAGGCAGCATTTGGGAGCAATCACTGAGCGAACTTCTAGTTCTAATTTGACCTGCTCGATGCAGCAGACTTGCAAAAGGGACCCGCACCTGAAGAGGAGAGGAAAAGAACCGCTGTCCCAAGGTCCCACGCAGCTCACGAAGCCTGTCCTTATTTATTTATTTTCTTTCCCCTTGTCCGATTTGTTTTTTTCTTCGTGGATAGCTTGGGGATAGCGGCACCCTTCCTGCCTCAGGCTCCTGAGTGCAGGCGCCTGGCTAGTGATGTCCTCTCCTGCAGCTGCAGCACACAGGCCTGGGTCTGGGGGCTAGGGAGTGGGCTAAGAGTCGATTTCCTGCAGGTTGGACAACTGCAGCCTCACCTCGCGCAGCTGCTGGGACCTGTCCATGGTGCTGACCTCCAGCAGGAGCCTGTGTAAGCTGAGCCTCAGCAATAACGACCTGGGCGACCTGGGTGTCATGATGCTCTGCGAGGTCCTGAGGCAGGGGACCTGCGTCCTTCAGAACCTGCAGTGAGTGTGCAGCCAGCAGGCTGGGGACTCGGGTTGGAGCCGACCAGCTGCAAGCCTGGTTTTGGGTCCTTTGGACCGGGCTGGGGTGGGGCACGGCCGCCATGGCAGGTTCTTTCTAGTGGTGACGGTGGAAACAGCTGGTTCAAAACGTAACAAAGTGGGTGTAGTGGCACATGTCCATGGTCCCAGAAATTTGGGGAGGTGAAGCAGGAGGACTGATTGAGCCCAGGCATTGGAGGCCAATCTGGACAACACAGTGAGACTCTGTCTCAAAAACAAACCAACCCCAGAAAGCACCCTGGGTATCAAACAGCATTTTAGAGCTCAGAGGTGGGTAGGCTGCAGGAAAATGAGATGAGATGTTAAGACTCAAAACCTGGAGTTTTTCTGAAAAGTGCGACCTAGCTTTCTCTCTGCATTTATTTCCAGGTTGAATGAAATGTATTTCAACCATGAGACCAGGCGTGTGTTAGAGACACTGCAGGAGGAGAAGACCGAGCTGACGCTGGTCTTTGAGCCTTCTTGGTAGGGAAGGATAAGGACTCCTTCCCCTCCTGAGTCTCAGACCTCTACAGTACTGCTGGCCCTCTTGGCCAGGAGAGGAAGCTTCTGATGCCCCTCTGTGGGGACCCCACTTCTCTGTCCTCACCCTGGGTTGAAGCGGCAGGAAGGGACTGCCGCCTGAGATTCTGTCCCAGGCTATTTGCTCAAAGGGACCTCGGCATCTGACTCGGCGGGGGGATGGGTTCCCGTCCCTTTCTCTCCCCGTTCTCTCTCCCAGGCTTCCCCTTATTTATATCCCATGGTCCTGATCGCCATTCCTAGATCTGTTAACTGACTGTAGCACAGAACCGTGGACTCTGCTGTGTTACCATTTTGTGGCAGCTGCTTATTTATTGTCATAACAGTCGTGTTTTATAATAAAAACCCTCATGCTTATTTTAGCTTACTGAAAACTCAAAACTATGTAAAGCCATTGTTTTGGTATTGGTCAAGTTAAATTATTTTCTTTTTTTAAAGAGTATTTTTAAAAGTAAATGTATTTTTTAAAAAAAGAATAAAAAATAAAAACATTAGAAAGAATGCAACAGTGACTGTTGTACTGCACATTGTTGTCTTCAAATTAGTTGCTCAGATTACCAGATGTAAGTGTGCGAAATTGGTAAAGCAAATTAAAAAGAAGAAAAATATCGTAAGCATTCGCTGTTTCTTTCAGTAGACCAGTAGAAATCAGTGGTACAGCTATCCCAGCTGCTAAGCCAGCGGCTATGGTTTGCGTCTAGGTGTCCCTGCGGCCTCAGGCAGCCACTGGGGCGGCTTCTAGTCAGCGACTGATTCGTGATCCAGTGCTGCTATGGGTGCGAGTGCCGCGTCTGCCCGGGCTGGAAGCCTGGACGCGACACAACGACAGGAGAGAGCCTCACTCTCGCCCGCTGCACCTCCCTTTTGCTCTTGCTGTTTTGCTGTGTTCTGCCACCATGGCCTGCGGCCCTCTGCCTTGTGCCGCTCTGCCTTGGAGCCAGCGAGCACTGACGGAAACTGCCGCAAGCTGTGAGCTGAATAAACCTTTCCCTCCTTAATTTCGGTTGTCGTGTATTTGTCCAGCAACGAGAGAAGGCTAACCGAGGCACCAGCTCTCATATCTGTCTGTCTATTTGTATTTCCTTTCTTTCTTTTCTCCTTTCCCTCATCCCAGTTGCTCCTTGCCTTTGGACAGTTTCTTTCTTTTTCACAGTATCTATTGTATATTTCAGGTTTTATTTCAGGTTCATACACTAGGGAAACAATACCATGCTTACACATGCAGGTTTGATTTATTTCACTTATGAATATGATCTCTAGCTGCATCCATTTAACTATAAAGCCTTGAATCTTTCTTCTCTCTGTCTTCCTCCTCCTCATCCTCCTCCTCTTCCTCCTCTTCCTCCTCCTTTTTTATTATGGTCAGCTCGGCCTGTCCTGGGGGTGGGGCTGGCACAGCATGTGGTGCTGATTAACTGTGCTCCCTGCAGTTGCCTAAGCAGGCGCTTTAGACCCCTGAGCCATCCTACCAGTCTCTCTCTCTCTCTCTCTCTCTCTCTCTCTCTCTCTTTCCCTCCCTCCCTCCTTGGGATCAAACTCAGGGCCTTGCACTTGTCAGGCAGGTGCTGGCCCAAGTTTATCTTTCTTTGTAGCTGAGTAATACTCAGCTACATTTTCAATCTATTCCTCTGTCAATGAGTATTTAGGTTGTTTCCAAGACTTAGCCATGATAAATTGTGCTGCTATAAACCTGTGTGCACATATCACTGTGGTATGATGTTTTCAGATCTTTTGGAAGAATATCTAGGAGGGAATAGCTAGCTGGAATGGGACCTCCAATCCTAGTTTTTTGAGGAATCACCACTCTGATTTCGATAGTGGTTGTACCAGTCTGCACTCCAATCAGTAGTGGTGTGGGGCACCTTTTTATAAAGAATACTCTTTATTCTTTTTTTTAAACTGGCTCAGCCTGACCTGGGGGCAGGGCAAGCATGGCATGTGGTACTGGGGATTGAGCTGTGTTCCTGAGTGCTTGCCTAAGCTTGCCCGGTCAGGCTCTTCAGACTGCTGACCTAGCTTGCCAGCCCCTCTTCAGTGATTCTTGGTGTTGGTGTAATTTACATTTCTCAAATGGCCTGTGCTATTGAATTTTTTTTCATACACTTATTTTCCATTTGTATTTCATCTTTATCTCAGATGCCCATTTTTGGATTGGGTCTTTGAATTTGGGGCTCTAATTTTTAAAAGTTTGTGTGTGTGTGTGTGTGTGTGTGTGTGTGTGTGTGTGTGCACTGGGGATCAAACTCTGGACCTTGCACTTGCCAGGCAGGTGTTTATGCTGATGAGCTATTACCCTAGCTCTTTACAATATTCTTCATATGTTCCTCTGCGGGGGCTGGTCAGCTAAAATCTTGTCTCAATTTGTGGGTTTCGTTTTTTTCTCTATTGTTGATTTCTTTTGAAGTTCAGAAAGTTTTCAATAAGATGAGATCCTAACCAGGGAATAGATCAGTGGCTTAAGAGCCTTCCTGGCAAGTACAAGATTCCCCCCAAAAGACGAGATCCCAGGTGCTCTTTTTAAAAAATGTATTTAGTACAGGTCAATAAGGTCTCATCATACAGATCAGATTTGTAGTGATCCTCCTGTTTTCTGCCCCCCAAGAGCTGGGATTACAGGGCACCACCATGCCCAGTCTCAGTCAACCTCTCGGTGCATTCTGGGAGTGGGGCCGGCCCTGCTCCAGGTGCTGATTCTTTGAAGCTTTTCCTGTGCAGTTTGGTTTTTGTTCATGAACTCTGCCTACCCCAAATCTTCAAGGTTTCTGCCTACCTTCTCTTCCATAAGAGTCAGTGCTTCTGTTTTAATGTTTACATCTTTAGTCCATTTTGGCTGTAGTTTAGCACATGATGATAGATGTGGGCCTAATTTAGCCTTTAATATGTGGAAAGCCAATTTTTTATCAGCACTATTTATTAAAGAGGCTACTTTCTTTCAGTGAACATATTCGGCCCCTTTGTCAAAGATAAGGCAGCTGATTGTGTTTGTAGTTGTGTCTGTGTCTTCTAGTCGGCTTCGCTGATTCCCAGATCTATGTCTTTGCCAGCCCCATGCTGATTTTAGCCACAGCAGCTCTGTAGTATGGTTTTAGGTCGAGGATTATGTTCTTTGCTGCCTTGCCTTTGCCATTGTGGGTCTCTACTGGTTCCAGAGTCTTCTCTACATCTGTGAGATATACTAATGGTATTTCAATCAGGATCGCATTGAATCTGTATAATGATTTTGGGAGTATGCTCATTTTCACAATGCTAGTTCTTCTTATCCAGGAACAAGGAATGTTTCTCCATTGTCTGAAATCCCTTTTGGTCTCTCTTTTTTTTCCAGAGTACTGTACTTTTCACTGTATATATGTTTTACTTCTTTTATTAGGTTGATTCCTAAATGCTGCATTTTTTGGATGCTGCTGTGAAAGTTGTGGTCTCCCTAATTTCTTTCTCAGTGAGTTTGTTGTTAGTGTATAGGAATGCCATTGATTTTTGAGTGTTGAATTTGTAACCAGCTATGCTACTGAATTTGGTTCTTAAAATTTACAAGTCTTTTGCTGTAGTTTTGGGGGTCTTCTTGTAAAGTATCATGTCATCTGAACTCATTTTCTTAATTTAGAAAACATACCATGAAATCTTCATTTATCTAAATGAATACCTTTTACTTTGCTCGTTGTTGGGATAAAAACCCAACACCCAGGACTCAAAGGAGGAAAGGTCACTTTGGCTCCTGCTTAGCCTATGGGAATGCTGGGTCCAAGGCCCTGCGAGGGCCTGGCAGAGGAGAGCTGAGAGCAGCTCGCTGCAGCGTGGACATGAAGTGCGGATGCCAGTGGGGAGCCGGGGAGGGCCACAAACCTTCCGGGCCAAATCTAGTCTCTGAGCCATCCTCAGCCCACTAGGAGGCCCTGAGAAGCCTGGCGGATGCCCACTCCATAGGTCACATTTGTGGGTCCCCAGGCCCCTGCCGAGGCCAAGTCCTGAGCTGCCGACATGGCAGTGCAGCCCCGTGCCCTGAGATGGTGACCTCGTGTGCGCAGTGTGAGCGCTGCTGCCGTTGGTAGCCGGGATTGCTGCAGGCCGTGTCGTGTGTTCTGGGCTGGGGCAGCGGCTGCGGTTGCTGAACAGCAGTCCATGCTGTCTTTCTGCTGCAGCCCATCGCGGGGCTCACGGGGGTCCCGGTTGAACCATGAGGGAAGAGTACTGCTGGCTGAGCACAGGTAAGAGGATCAGGCTCCCTGAGGAGTGGACCCAGGGAAGGTGTTGGTTCCTGGTGGGGACCAAGAGGCAGGTCTGTGGGGAGTTTTGCAGATCTCACAACTGGGCTCTGTGACACCCAGCGGAGAGTGCTGTGAGACCCTGCTGCCCACTGCCTATGGAGCCTGCTGCCAGCCAGGCCCTTCCGTCCCCTCCCACAGCTGTCCGTCCCCTCTGCCCCCTGTCCACAGTCTCTGGTGCACTGCTTCCCACAGGTCCGTCTCGCAGACTGGGCCCTGGCCAGAGCCGGCCCTGCACTCCCTGATGGCCCTGGTCTCTCTAAGCTGTCTCTGCCTCCCCCACCCAGGTCACACTGCCCTTCCTGTCACTGCATGTGTATGTGTCACCCCTTCCTCGTGTACCGTGTCCCCCATTCCCCGTGAGCATTCCGGAAGCTGACTTCACCTCAGTTTGGCAGAGCTGAGGGACAGTAGCACCCTGGTACCTAGAGAACCATGTGATGCAGTTAACCTCCCCTCCACCCTACCCTCCTGTCCACCCTGCCCTGCCTCCTGTCCACCCTGCCCTTCTCCCCCAGGAGACAGGATTTCGGGGCTGCTGCATCCTGCAAGCAGCAGCTCATTGCTCTTGGTTCTCAGGAGTGTGAGGTGCATCCCGTGGAAGCCTGTGGTGGCTCCAGCTTCGTGATGTCCCCAGTCTTTCTTTATCTTTGTCCACCCTGGACTGCAGCTCTGGGCAGATGGCGAATCCCGGACAGTTGTTGGCAGCGGAGACCAGCAGAGGCAGCTTCCTGAGGGCTCCAAGCCCAAGTGCCTGCCCTGGAAAGCACATTGGGCCCTGATCCCTCCAGGGGAGTCAAGTGGCATGGAGTGCAGGCTGTGCCCTGGGCGTGGGCACGGGAAGCGCCCCCTGACTGGCCACTGATGTTCAGTCTCCGGGATTTCCCTTGGTGGTGCAGACGACGGGCAGCACTGTCTTCCTGTCTTCCAGTGTAGCACAGATCAGTCACACGGAACCTGGGGCTTGGCTACGGCTCCCTCTGTGATGCCACCCACCCTTCTCCAGGGATCCAACTGCTCAGGGTCACCTGCATGCACCAGGTGTATTGCAATGCAAATACATGGAGTCAGGCCGCTTGGGGACATGTTTGGAGGTTGAAAGTCCAAAGAGGACCTCAAGGGCTCCTGATGGAGGAACCCGTGGGGAGATTCACCCCGAGAAACAGGTGTGGGAACAGGGTGCAGCCGCGGGGTTGGGGGCACCCCTCTTGGGGCACCAGCCCGGGGCCTGGGATGTCTTGAGGGCCTCACCAAACCCTTCACGTACGGGCCTGGGGGAAGCAGCCGTGGAGTCCCCTCAGCGGGTCCCAGAGTGCTCGGCTCCCCCTCCCACCCCAAAGCTGGCCTCAGCTCCTCCCAGAGTTGCTGGTGGACCAGGGCTTCCGGCTGGGCTTCCCCTGTGGCTTGGGCCACGTGGGCAGCCCCCACCTGTTCCCGCCTCTGCTTCCAGACCACCTCACCTCCGTTCCACACAGAGCTCTGGCCAGCACATGGACTCATCTTGGGCGCTCGTCCTTTCCTCTTTCGCATTTCTGCATAGATGGGTTCCTTTCTGTCCAGAGCTGCAGGAGCCTCGGAGCCCGGGTCACCGTGTGGCCATGCTTCTCTGCCACAGAACCTCCTCCTAGCGGGTTCTCCTTGGAGGCCATGGCAGCTCCCTTGCCTTCCGTCAGGTTGCTCTGCATGGGCTGGGCTCCTTCCCGCCCAGGGCCAGGGTGGCTGGGGTCTTCTCCAGTCCTCCAGGCTGGGCCCCAAGTGCTGGCCTGCCCCTTCCCATCACCGGGCTCTTCCCAAACACCCTCGTGGTGCCACCAGGCAGTGATGCTGCAGGTCTCAGGGAAAGCGCAGTGAGACCATCTGAGAGGCCACCGACCCAAGAGCTGGGATTATAGGCGAGCACCACCATGCCGAGTCTCAAGTGCTGGCTCAGCACACTGTGGAGGCAGGCCCGGGGATCGAACCTCTGACCACTGTGCCTGCTTGCAGGTGCTTTAATCTGCTGAACTGCTTGGCTGGCCCTTGTTTCCTCATTTTCCTTTTCAAATAGTTCATTGTCCATGTATGAAGGTGTAGTTTTTTGTGTTCATTTTGTGTCGTATGATATACTGTATTTATCCTAGTGTGTGTGTGTGTGTGTGTGTGTGTGTGTGTGTGTGTGTGTAATATCTAGGGCTCTGTGTGTACAAGATCTCAGCATTTACAAACAGGCAGCTTCGCTCCTTGTCTCCCCACCTGGAGCTGCTCTGGCCGAGACTTCCCCTTTATCTTCACTAACGTAACTCTCTGTCGTCGGAAAAGGCACGTGGAGAGTTCCAGTCTTTCCTAACTGGCTGACGCTTGCTTTGTGACTGACTCAGCATAGTGTGTGTCTTGGGAAGTCTTGTGTGTGGCTGTGGAAGGCAGTGACGGGCCTGCTCGATCCTCCAGAGGTCTAGCGGCCTGGGTGGCCTCTTTCCTGTAGGGTCCTGAGGGGGAGGGTGGGACGCTCTGCCCACAGCTGAACTCAGGGACACCGAGACTCCCTGCACCTTCGGTACCCCGTACTCTCCTGGCTCCGCCCGCAGCTGCTGCCTCACACATGGCCTGAGGGCTGGGAGCTGTGTGCATGTGTGTGTTTAATTCTGACGACTTGGTTGTCTCATCAGTATATAGCGCTTTTCTTTAGGTTTTGTGGTAAGTTTTCACTTAATGTCGATGTGGTCTGACTGTGTGGCCACCGCATCTCCTTGCTTCCCCTCAGCTGGCGCCTGGGTGCTGGGTCCCTGGTGGGGTGGCCACAGGTGCAACTTGTCCTTTCAGCCCGTTTCCATGCCAACTGAGGCTGAGGAGGGAGCACTCTGACATTTGTCTTCTTTCTGTCTGTCACTGTTGAAAAGCAGCTCTGAGCAGGACTATTATGGTTCGTATCTAGTTTTCCCCCCAAAGCCTCATGTAAATCATGGGGCTGTCAAGCTCAAGGTTTGAGGGGCGGGGCCAAAGGACAGGGCGGGGCTTGAAGGGCGTGGCCAAGAGAGCTGAACCCTTAAACTGACAGTACGTGCTGTCAGAGGTCCGCCTCCCTAGGCCTGGTGGCCTCTCGGAAAAATGGAGCGAATTATCCTGGACATGGTGGCTTAGAGTCTCGAGGGCTTGCTATGCAATTGAGGCTACTTTAAATTATGAAACCTCCAGTAACTGTGAGCTAAATAAACCTTTCCTTCCCTAAGCTTGTGTGTCGGTCGAATATTTGTCCCAGTAGGACAGAAGAGTAACTAAGACAAGGACTTACTAGTAATTGGCTTTTCCTGCTTACACGCGAGTGTGCCCGAGGCTTAGGCTCTTGTTGGAGGTGGTAACCGAGTCATAGTAAGTGAACCTCATGTGTCACTGTCCTGCTGAGGCCTGTAGTGGTCTGGGAAGCTGTGATGCCTCAGAGGACACGATGCGGCCACAGCTGAGGCTCCAACCCATGAGCTAGAAGACCGCAGCTGCAGGGACAGGGCAGTGGTCTGATCGGCCCAACTTGCTACTCGGGAAAATACTTCCCGAGGTTCTGCTACATTCCCGCGCTTTCTCAGTATCTTCCTCCTTTGCTTAAAAATCAAATAAATATGAGCTGCCTGGAAAAATTCTTGGTCAGAGTCCAGAGAACCTCGGAAGCTGTGAAAGGGTTTTGGAACCTCTTGGAGCCCTACAATCATACCACGTGTCTCACTGATTTAAGCCTTCGTCATCCCCTTGCGGGTCTGATCTGCCTGCAACGACTAAGGGCTGTAAGGGGTCGGATAGGGCAGCTCTGTGTCCCTCTCACCTTCTCGCACGTTTTACTTAATTATTACACTGAGATGCACTGATAGTTTTCTCTTTATGTCTTCCATACCTTTTTAGAACCCTCATTTTGTTCATGCATCATGTCTGGCTTTGCTGTACATTTCAATGATGAGTATTTTTTTTTTTCTTTTTTTTGTCTTTTTGAGACAGGGTCTCACTATGCAGTTCAGGCTGATCTTGGGCTCACTTTTGTAGCCCAGGCTGGTCTCGAACTCGCACCAATCCTCCTGCCTCAGCCCCCCAAGTGCTAGGATTACAGGCGTGCGCCACCACGCCTGGCTGATGATGACTATTTTGAAGGCTTGTCAGCTAACTCACCAATCTCCCTTTATTGGTGATGGGACACCTGTTTCCCTGTCACTGGGACACGCTCCCACCTCTTCATTCTCGCGTGGCTCTGGGCTGGAGGATGGCAGCGTCACGAGAGCGCTGCAGCACAGGCTGCCCTCTCCAAGCCTTTGGGACTCACAGCCTGGCGCGAGTCCGTCGGGTCCCGGGGCTCCTTCCCCGAGGGCGGCCGATCTGCACTAGCGGGGTCTGTTAAGGCTCCCCCTCACCTTTCCAGGGCCCCACGGTCCCCAGCAGCAGCGATGATCTGCAGTGACCCCGGGTGTCCACATGGTGTCGCCAAAAGCACACGTCTGCGTCTCATTCTCGGGGCTCACGTAAGGTTCTCTCCCTCCACCTATCAGCTGGTCCTGCGAACACGCTTCCGCCCCTCCTGCAGCCTCGGAAGGTACCGAAGCTTCCGCAGAAGCATCTCCGCAGCTTCCCACATCTCCTGGGGAGCGTGGCTTCTTTTGCTGGGTGCGCCACCCCCCACCCCGGTTTTATTGCTTTATTCAGCGGTGATGGCCTGGGGCCACCTCTGCAAAGCTGCAGCCTGTCCCCTTGCCTTTCCTGCCCGGAAATTATACGCAAGTTACATGACTGTCAGGACCCCCCCCCCCCCGTGGCTTTGGCACCTGGGGCAGGAATTATTTGTTGGTATTTCTCTAATAATCTTACAGTATTGTGATCTGAATTCCTTTTTTCTTTGCCCCAGAAAGCCTTCCTCCATTTTCCTTTCTTCTTCATTTTCATATGTTTATTTCGATTTTCCAGGTTGGTTCAGTTATTGCCTGGCATGTTCAAGGCAGGAAGGAGCATTCAAAGCGTGCAGAGAGAAGTGAATCCGTACACAGACTGGACTCGCAGTGATCCTCTTGTTTTCAGCCTTCCAAGCGCTGGGATGCAGGCACGCACCACCATGCCCAGGCTCAATCGCCATCTCAGGGCACCCCAGGGGGTGCGACCGGCAAGGCAGGCAGGCAGGCCCGGGATCAGACCCTTGGCCCCAGCGTCTGCCTAAACAGGAGCTTTAATCCATTTAGATACTAGACCGGCTCAGATTTTTCTTCTTCTCGCTCTCTTTTTTCTTTTATTAATTTTTAAAAATTATTTTAAAAGAGTTATTGATAAGACATTAGGATTGGTATGCATTTAGAAGACCAAGATGACAGGTATTCATATTGCACATTGTTGCGCTCTATGTAGTTAGCTCACAGATGTCAGCATACAGAGTTATTCAAGGTGAAAATTCTACCCATTAAGTGCTGTTTTCAAGAAACTGATGGAAACTCTTAATACAGTCCCTTCAGCCAGTATATATATGTATACATGTGTTCCCCTACCTTTTTCCTAACTTTTCTCCTTTCTCTCCTCTTTGTTGTTTAATCCTTAAGTTCCATTTCTTTCATTTTTACTGCATCTGTTATACTTTTTAGGTTTTATTTTTTGGGGGGTCCTCACACTAGGGAGACAATACAATATTTGCACATTAGGCTGGCTTATTTGACTTATGGGTATCGCCTCCACTTGCATCTACTTATGTGTAAAGGCTTTGAGTTTGTTTTTCTTTGTAGCTGAGTAATACTCCATCCATATAAAAAATACCACATCTTTTTCATCCATTTAGACCCTGTACTAAATACACAAAAAAGATAGAACAAAAATTTAAGATTTCTTGAAAGCAAGAGGTAATATTCAACCATATGTCTATTTTTTCATAACTATATCTGTTAATCCGAGCAACAGATTTGATGGTAAAAATAGATAATACATCAACCATTGTTAATCAGCTATTATTGTTTTGAAAATCCATAATGCATATGTATGTAATGTTGTATGGTGCTCTATTTCTACCTTTGTTTCTGATCTTCTTGCTTATGCTTTTACTCTTCAAAATAAAATAAAATAAAATAAAATAAAATAAAATAAAAGTATATCCACAACACGGAGAAGGCAATGTGAGCGTGAGGTGCTACAACCCCGGCTCCAGCCTCTAGAGCAGGCTCCAGCATGGGCTTGGTGGGGCTTGGTGGGGCTTCCGCAGCTCCCAGGGGCTGAAACCCTGGCCGTGCTGGTTCGGGCTCTGGTGGTGCAGCCAGCCGTCGCATCAGCCCGGCAGCTCCAGGGCTTGCGTCTGGACAGCGCTGCGGGGCTCTCTGCGAGCCTAGCAGGCCAGTGTGTGCGCGCACTTCTGTGTTGCGGGTGTCTCGGAAGCTGCCTACAAATGTCAGCTGTCATCACTACCTTGCCCGGTGTGTGCGCGTGTGCGTGTGTGCCTGCGTGTGTGTCATGCTGCTGATGGCACCTGGGGTTTCCCACTGCTGAGAGCGCCCTGCCCTACCTGCACTCCAGCCCTTGAACTTTTTATTAGAAGTTTCTATTCTCCTTAATATTAATTGAAGTTACGTTGTCTTTCTAATAAAAGCTTGGACTGTATTCATTTGTACCATGGAAGCCAGCAGAGTTCCTGCTGCCATTGTTCAGCCAGTGCTTGAGCCCAGCCAGTGTGGAAAACCATTCTACAGACAGGAAAAGAGAGAGAACAACGTCACTTGTGTCAGAGAAGAAGCCACCCGCTCCGTCTTGTCATACTTTGAAAAAGTTGCACGAACGTCACGAAGACCGATTTATTTATTTATTTTTGTATTTTAGGGAAGGGTCTACAGGGCATTCAGGGTCTCACTACCAGATCAGACTTGTAGTGATCTGCCTGCTTACAGCCTCCTGAAAGCTGGGATTACAGGCGCGTGCTGCCTCGCCCAGTCTCATTCGCCACCTCAGCACGCCCCGAGGGTGGGGCCCGCGTGGCAGGCCCACGGATGGAACCCTCTGTCCCTGTGCCTGCTTGCTTGCAGGTGTTTTAATCTGCTGAGCTATTTGGCTGGCCCAAGACTTGAGAAGGCTTTTATTTTGCAGGCTCAGGATACCTTAAGGGTAGGTGTCCTGTTCCATGTGGAGGTGGGGATTGAACCCAGGTCCCCAGCACAGGAGTGATTTTGCCCCATCATGCGCTTTCATCCTGAGCTGCCTGGCAAGCCCCCCTCATGAAGATTTAAGTCCTCAGGAATACCCGGTCACTGTGAGATCCGCTTCCCTTTCAGAGTCACATTCTGTGTGCTTGGGAGAAACAGGGAAGGAGAAAGAAGCTTGGAAACAGGAGAGGGAGAAAAGCAGGAGACACCCGTGAGGGGGAGCGGGGGAAGAGTGGAGCTTGGGGTCAGGCCAGCAGCGCCTGCTGAGCAGCGGGCCACCGGGGCAGGTATGGAGAGCACCCGGCTCTTAGGGAGGTGCCTTGGGAGCCAGCTTGTCTCAGACGGGGCTCTCAGGTGCTGGGGCCGCACAGGAGTGGGAGGTGTCGCTGGGCGGTCCTTACTGCACGGCTGCAAAATCCCTGGGGCCAGGGGCTGTGGCCCGCGGGGCCCACATGCTCACCCCAGATGACCGCAGCTGGGCGCTCAGAGCCCACACAGCCGGCAGGCCCGGGCCAGGAGCCTCCGGAGGGCGCCCTTCACGTCCTTGTTCCTCAGTGTGTAGATGAAGGGATTGAGGGTGGGGGTGATGATGGAGTAGAAGAGGGAGATGAATTTGCCCTGTTCCTGTGAGTAGCGGGAGGGTGGCTGCAGGTACATGTAGATGGCAGGCAGGTAGAAGAGGGACACCACAGCCAGGTGGGACGAGCAGGTCCCCAGGGCCTTGTGCCGGCCCGAGGACGCCCGGACCCTGAGCACGGCTCGGGCAATGAGGCCGTAGGACAACAGGATGAGGGCCAGGGGCACCAGCACGAAGAAGGCCACCAGCACTGCCAGCGTGGCGTCGTTCACAGCCGTGTTGGCACACGACAGCTTGATCATGGCCGGCACCTCGCAGAAGAAGTTGTTCAACACGTGCTGCCCACAGAAGGGCAGCTGCACCGTCAGTGCCACCTGCACCAGGGAGTTGCCGAAGCCGCTGAGCCAGGCCAGGGCCACCAGGCGCCGGCAGAGGGTGCTGTGCATGATCAGGGCGTAGCGCAAGGGCTGGCAGACGGCTACGTAGCGGTCCAGGGCCATGGCGGCCAGCACCACGCACTCCGTGCAGCCTAGCCAGTGGAAGATGGCGTACTGCACTGAGCAGCCACCGAAGCTGATGGTCTTGTGAGCCGTGCCCGTGTTGACAAGCATCTGCGGCACTGTAGTGGTGGTGTAGCAGAGGTCTAGGAAGGACAGGTGGCTGAGGAAGACGTACATGGGGCTGCCCAGGCGGGGGTCCAGCCGGGACGCCAGGATGATGGAGACGTTCCCCAGCATGGCCAGGATGTAGGAAACCAGGAGCACCACGAAGAGAGGCAGCTCCAGCCATGGGCGGTCAGAGACTCCCAGGAGGACAAAGTCCCAAGGGGGCTGCTCCGGCAGGCTGTGGTTGTCCCACCTCATGGCGTGGCATCTTGGGCCCCTGTGGAGGGTTAGACACACTGAGCGAGAGCCTGATGAGGTGTGGCAATTGCCCCCACCCTGCCCAGCCTGGAGCCTGACCTGTGGCCTTCCTGCCCGCCCTGTGACCCCTCTGAGCCTCTCCATTCTCCAGCGCTTCAGCGTTTACCCCGTTGTTGAAGGTGGGAGCCCTTGCTGCCGCTGTGCACTCTGGAGCTGGTGCGGACGGCGCCCCCCGCGGTTCTTCTCAGGCCCAGGCAGCCTCAGGCTTTTGCCTGCCACTGGGGGCGGGTGTTGGCACCCAGTGCAAGGGCTTGGCAAGCCGGGCCTATGAATGCAGCTGCCCCGCTGGCCGAGCTGGCACCCGCCGCTGAGAAGGACTCAACGCCGGGTCACACTCATCTGTCCTCACGCCTTAGCGCTGGGCCGCGCACGTCAGCGGTGGAAAGAGTGCAGATCCAGGTCTCTGTGTACCTGGAGTGAGCAGCCAAGATACACGCTCCCACGCCTAGCCTGGCTTCCACCCTGCATGGGGCCTCGGGTGCAGGAGGCAGCCGTGGGCCCCGGCAAGCAGCTGGGCTTGTTCAGAGCCCACAACCTTCTTGCCCTGGTTGGCGTTTCAGAGCCGCTGTCAGCTCTGATCTTGGAGGGACCCAGGTGATCTGACTCTGGACCCCTCTGCTGCCACCGTATATTCACGGCACCTTTTTTTCTCTTTCAAGGCAGGGTCCCTCTGCATAGCCCAGGCTGAACTTGAATTCACGGCAGTCCTCCTGCCTCAGCCTCCTGGGCACCAAGGTTGCAGCTTTCATGGCGTCTTTCTACTGAGGTCCTTTGCAGTTGCGGGTGAGGGCAGCTCAGATCTCTCCTTTCCTCCTGGGGTTTCCAGGCCGAGTGCTGCTCGCTATGAGGTTTCCAAAGTCCCCAGTGAAGATGCCGCCACTGACCTCGTCCTGAGCCCGTGAAGTGATTTCAGGAGAAGCCTCGTGGGGCGTGGGTTTCTCTCTGCTCAGGGGCTGCACCGGTGGGTGTCGAGACCATCATGGGAGAGAACCGAACCCGACCGACCGACAGCTGAAGACAGCATGGGTTGCTCCAATCTGACAAACCTATAGCATAAAGAGTAAAGGAAGGAGGCCGGCAGGAAGTGCAGGGGATCTTTCTCACGGGGACAAGATCAGAGCGGAAGGACACCAAAGTGCACGAGCCCCAGTTGCGGGGCCTCCGCCCACAGCCGGCCTGGGTCCCACGTGGCCCAGGGCGCAGCGCGGTGCGGCAGTCCCGCACCTGCGCAGTCTGCTTGGTGGCGCCCTGCCCCTGGCCCTCTCCGCAGCCTGTGACCTCTGCTTCCTCCGAGGCCTGCCTCCTTTAGCTTCCATACAGGAGAGGGCACACCGTGCTGCCTTTCCCGTCCCACCGATTTCCCTACCACGGTGCCTCGCAGCTCCGTGTTGCTGTACCTGGCCTGCTCTCACCGTCTTCGCCCCTGAATGCTATTCTAGGTGCGTCTGCTCATGGTCTTCGTCCATTTCCTACTCAGGCCCCGCGCTGGTCAGTCCACTTGAGACCTATTGTGGTGGTGCTGCAGTACCCGCTGTGTGCAGGGGCCTTCACTCCTGCCAGCACACTGGGTGTGGGTCGTCGCAGGGAACAGGCATTTCTGCCCTAAGGTGCTCAGGTGCCTCTGTCCTGCTCATGTTCCCAGTAGGTGGCAGCAGAGTCCACATCCCCGCCGGTATCCAGCTGGTTTTGGACAGCCCCTGCTCAGCAGGCATGGGGTGGGGGGGCTGTGGCCAAAGAAGTTTTTCCTGAGGACAGGACTGTCCTTCTGTGCATGGTCGCATGCAGGGCCCAGCACGCCGCAGCCTCTGTCTTGCTTCTCCGAGTCCCACGCTCTGCACCCCCTGTACCCAGAATCATCGGATTCCTGCCGCAGCGGCCCTGGCGGAGTCTCCCGCGCTCCTGCACACAGGCTCACTCACGTCCCAGCCAGGCTGAGGGACCCACACACCTCTGACCTTCAGTCTCTGGCTCATGGTGGAAGCCTCTCTTCTTTTTTATTTTGCTGCACTGGGTGTCGCAGAACCCAGGGCCTTTAAATGAGCCACATCCTCAGGCCCTTTCGTTTAAAATTTTATTTCTTTATTTAAAGACAGGGTCTCCTTAGGTCGCTAGCTTGCCAGGCTGGACCTCCCAGAGTGCTTTGACAGCCAGCGTGCAGCCCACCTGTGTGTCCTGGTCCACTGCCCACACTGCTGCTGAGCCCCCAAGGACCTGCTGGACCCTCCTCTCCCTGGCCCACGCTCAAGAGGGACGCTGACTCGGCTGCCGGCCTGCGGGGGTTCTGGCCTCTCCTGCCTGTGTCCAAAGGCTTGGATCCTTAATCTGAAGTTCACTTCAGCTCCCCTGGGCCAGGCCTGGCTGTCTGTGGGTGTCTGGGTGGGCGGCTGGGCGCTGCTCCCGGACCGGACCAAGCAGTCTGTCTGCATCCTGGTGGGGACAGCAGTGGGCTCTGTGCCTGTGGTGTGGGCTGGGCAGCTCCTCCAGGGGCCCTCATCCGGGGCCGCCCTCAGTATGCGTCCTGTGAGCTCACACTGCCCCTATCCCGAGGGGCCTGGCCCTCCGTGGTTTAATTTTTTTTCCGTTTTGAGACAGGGTCTCATCATGCAGTTCAGGCTGGCTTGAGCTTATTTTGCAGCCCAGACTGGTCTCGAAGTCCCAACCATCCTTCCGCCTCAGTCTTCCGAGTGCTGGCACACAGGATGAGGATAGACGTCACTCTGGGGTGACAGTGTCACCCACCTCTGCAGTGTGCTGGGCAGGGCTAGTGCTGCCTGTGAAAGCGAGGGCGGTGACTCTTGGGGCTGGAACCAGGCTGGAATGGAGGCAGTGGCTTAACCCTGCTGTCCTCTCCGCACCCCCACGCCCCGGTGGCTCCCCACTGCTGCTTACAGGGAGTTGAAGACTGTGCAGAGCTCTAAGGCTCATCCCTGACCACAGCCCTGTGCCCGCCCTCCTGCTCCCTGCCCGTTCCTGACTCCGGTGCCACCACTGTGATCAAAAAAGCCTCTCCTTGGCACAGCTGGGCAGGAGGGAGGCCCTGGATCCAGAGGGGATGAGGGGCTTTGCTATGGAGTCTGCCAGCCGGGTCCTTGGAGGTCGCAGGCTCCTGCCCACCCTGCAGGGGGCTGGGAAGGCAGGTGGGCCTGGGAAGTGCAGGGGTCGGGCGCCTGGGACCTCCTGCTGTGGAGAACCCACCAGGGGCTTGCAGTTTCTAGTGAGGCTTACACGGGCCCCACCCACCAGCCGGTTCCCTACAGGGCTCCTGTACCTCAGGAGTGGGACGCTGGGAGCCACAGGATGGGGCCCAACGCGACTTGTCCGAGACTGCTCAGGGCTGGGCCATCCTTCTGGCATGGACACGCAGGTGCTCACGCTGCTTGGTGCAGTCACCGTCCCTGACTTCCTGTCCCTGCCTGGGCCCCTGGTCCCCACAGAGTCTGTGGCTGTGCAGAGGGCCCTTGCCAGCACCTCAGTCTCCCCACCCCTGGGGCCTGCTTTCAGGCTGTGGCTTCTGTAGCCTGCAAAGTTGGCTGCGGCTGGGACAGCTGACACTGCAGTGAGGCCTTCTCGCCTGCCTGGCCCGGTCAGTCTGGGAGCAGAGGGGAGCGGCTGCTCTCTCCACTGCTATCTGCCTGGGGCGGCACTGGGGACTTCAATGGCTGTACCCCTGGGCCTGGAGACATGGTGACACCATGGGGTGCGCATAGGTCCTTCTATAGCTGGGCCCCCACCCCTCCTGCTCCATGTGTGCTCCCTCAGGGAGCCCTCGGCAGCCCTCTGTGCGCCTACCTGGCACTTCCTCACTCTGTGATGGCAGGTCCCAGGGTGTTCTTTAAGGAGAGAGCCTCTGAGGCTGTCTGGGAGCCAAGGGGTTGGGCTCACCGGGCTCAATTAGCGCTGGTCCTGGGACCTGGGCTGAGGGAAGCCGGAGGGGTCGCCGTGAGGAGTGAGCGGCTCAGCTGGAGCCTGCACCCGTGTCTGGGGCTGCCTGGGTGACAGAGCTAACGGATGCAGGAGCATCAGCCTTACTGAGTGTTAGCTGCATCCCTGCTAAATGAGCAGATCATAGTTGCTCCTGGCCCTGGAGGGGGGTGGCAAGATACTGAGTAGCAGTGGCGATGCGGGGCTGGCATCTGTGCCACTGCAGGAGCCTTTCACAGCCTGGCACAGCTGCACACCTCTACCATCAGCTGACCCGGAGGCTGAGGCAGGAGGATGCCACGTCTGAGTCAGCCCGGGCAATGTAGTGAGAGCCTAGCTCAAAATAAAATTTAAATGTAAAAGAGCTGGGGCTGCAGTTCATTGGTACAGCATGGTCAGAAGGACTGGGGCCCTGGGTGATTCGGTGAGAGAGAGGGCATGCACTCTACTACCTAAGCGGCTCATAGCCTCACGTCGCGCACCCTAAACATGCGCAGCGACATTCATTCTTAGACGCGCACACTGTCCTATCTAAAGGTCTCCCCACCCATGTGTTGACCCGGGGCTTTTGCTGTAATTCATGCCGCCTTTCCCTGGCCCTGAGCCGGGAGCCAGTGAATGGCTGTGCCATCCTGGTTTCCTCTGTGTCACAGAAGGCGACCATCGGGCTGACTCTGCACACAGCCTGTGGGCTCTGGGCTCCACCTTGGTGCGGATCATTATCACCAGCTGCAAGAGCCTTGCTCTGGGGACTAGCAGCCACTGGACACCACCACCAGCAGACTCTCCATGGACCCTGTCCGAGCCGGCAGACAGGAGCAGCTGAGTGAGCTGTTCTCCCAGCGTGGTGCAGCTGAGTGAGCTGTTCTCCCAGCGTGGTGCCTGGCGACCTCCTTCCCAGGCCGTTCTGTCGCACCCAGAGCAAACTCCATGGCCTGCAGGAGGAGCCCTGGCTTAGCAGAGTGCTTGGAGTGGGCGTCAGGACCCTGGTGGGCTCTCCTCCATGCAAGGCCAGAGCCCAGCCACACTGTAGCAGAGACACTGTCATGGCATCCAGGACTTTACTGAAAGCGACCTCAGGGCCAGTGGCTGTGCCACGCAGGCAGAGGACACCGCCAGGCCACAGAGCTCATCACAGCACACAGCCATGGAGCTCTGGGTAGCTCATTCCATGTCTCTGGGCCATCTGAGGCCCTGCCCCATGGCAGACCCCTCCTGTGGCCCCAAAGCCTGAGGTGGGGCCGAGTGGCTTCTGCAGAGTGCTTTCGGCTACTTGCCTCTCTCCTTATCCCATGGGCAGTGTGGGGGGAGGGCACGGCAAACTGGATGGGACCCCGAGCCCCAGCCAGGTGGAGCAGGACTGAGCTCCAGCTTCCTCCAGCTGGGCCAGGACTTGGGTCAGCCTGCCATCCTGGTGGCGTGGGACCCTCCTCTCCCTGGACTCCTCGGAGTCACTCAGTGCGACAGCCGCAGCACGTGGAGGCAGCTGGCAGCTGGCAGCTGGCAGCGTAACGCGAAAGGGTGTGTGGAATAGGTCTCAAAACTCATGAGGATAAGCGAGGACATCTTTTTTTTTTTTTTTTTAAAGAATTATTTTATTTTATTTATTTATTTTTTTCTTGTTTCAGAACCTTTGTTTGTTTATTCACTCATTTTTATGGCCAGCTCAGCCCTCCCCGAGGGCAGGGCTGGCGCAGCACGTGGTGCCGGGGATCGAACCGAGGTTGCTGAAGCCGCCCAAGCTTTTCCAAGCAGGCGCTTTAGACCACTGAGCCACCCCGCCAGGCCCAGCGAGGACATCTTGCCATGTAGAAATTGAAATGACTGTGTCAGATCAGCAGCCGGAGGAGGACAGGGGGATACAGTGAGGCTCGGACTTGAGGTGCTTGAGAAACGGCGTGACAACAAAACAGCGACATAGCAGGAGGACCACGCCCTGCCCGGCAGCTGATGGAGCACGGAGAAGCGGCCAGAAGGTGAGAACTGGGGAGGAGTGGACGGCAGCCTCTGCTGTGGGCTGGGCCTCGGCCTGCTGTCTCCCGGGTGGCGTCATTTCCCGTGACCTCAGCAAACACTTTCTGTAAAACACGGTGCTGGGGCCAAGCAAGCCCCCTGGGGAAGGGGAGAGGATCCCTCAGTGACCATCCCAGGAGGAGGGGCGCGTCGGGGGAGCTCCGATAGTGGCCTACAGCCAGGCAGGTGGCCAGGGAGAGAGCCGGCCCAGGAGGCTGCAGACAAAGGCCTACTCAGATTCCACGATTTTCCTGCTCAGCGCTAGGAAAAGCCTTTTTCTGTGTAAAGGCGTAGTTAACCTGGTGCTGCCTGCCTGGGCTCCTCGGTGCGCTTGAGGTCCCATGGTTGGTCCCACCTCAGCTCAGATGGAGTCATCTTTGCGTAAGAATCCCCTAACCAACAAGAGTCCCTTTTGTGACCCTGGCCAGGTCCCTTCCTGAGTGCAGCGCCTGGGGGATTTGCCTGCGTTCGTAGGCTCTCTGGCACCTGCACGGGAACGCTTCCCCTTGAGATCCTGGACACTCTTGTGGACCACGTGCCCACCAGGCAGGCACATAAGCCACTGAGCCACCTCCCTGCCCTAATAAGGGATCTTCTGCAGCACATGACATCATAGTTTGAGACTCATATGCGCTGCAGTTAACGTATCCCTTACCTCACCCAGTTAGAACGAGGTCTTAATTTCTTCCACTTAGAAACATTGTATAAAGCACAGGCCAGCTGGTTGTGGTGGCGCACACCTGTGATCCCAGCACCTGGGAGGGAGGCTGAGGCAGGAGGATGGCCTTGAATTTGAGGCCAGCCTGGAGTACAAAACCAAGTGCAAGGCCACCTTGCACTACACAGTGAGACCCTGTCTCAAAGACAAATACATAAACAAAACAAAATATAATAGCACAGATCAAACTATATTATACTTTCAAACCAAAAGGAAAAGTGCTCAGTGCTTTTCTTTTTTTTTTTGAGCCAGAGTCTCACTACACAGCCCAGGTTGGCCTTGAACTCACGATGATCCATCCTCCTGCCTCAGCCTCCCAGAGGCTGGAAGTACACAGGCATGGGCCACCACTGCTGGCTTTGGTACACCACTCTCAAAAGCCAATTAGAACAGGTGAATGATGGGAAATCTGGGTGATTTCTTAATGCCTTTATACACACGCAGTTTTGAAAATCTAGGTGACAGGACCATAGGTACTGCCTGCGGACCTGCCGCTTTACCTAATGGAGCGTGGTGGGGCATTCACACCTCGGTCGTCCGTGTCAGCATCAGGGTCTCCTAGGGCTGTATGGGAGACCCCTCTCTCTGCAGCCCCCCATTCTCTCTCTCCCATCTTCTGCGCCCTCGTCCTTGCCCCCATCTGATAATGGTCTCTCCTCTACTGTCATGCTATCCTTTTTAGATGCCACAGATCAGGGACAACATGCGTCCCTGCCTCCGAGCCTGGCTTCTTTCACTGAACATGGTGCCCCCAGTGCCACCTGTTTGCCTGCTGCCGCCATCACCCCATGTTCACCTCTGGCAGAAGGAAGCCTCGGGCCATAGAGGCGCCGCCTCTGCTTTATCACTCTGCTGCTGCATCGCTTGGCTGCTGAGAAGGTGGCTGCAATACCCGGCGGTGTGCAGGTCCGGAAGTGCCGGCTGTACTTCCGGCGTGTATATTCTCAGAGGTGGTACATCCGGGCTACGCGGCGGCTCTGCTGCAGATTTCCGAGTTCATCTGTGCTGACTTCCACAGGGGCTGACTAGTGTACATGCCCCAGAAGTAGCAGCGCAGAGCTGTTTCTGCCCTTTTCCCCGCATCCTTGCCGGCACTTACTGTTTTCTGTATTCTTTTTTTTTTTGTTGTTGTTGTTGTTGTGTTTTAGGGAAGGGTACAGGATGCTCAGGGTCTCACTGCTAGATCGGACTTGCAGTGATCCGCCTATTTACAGCCTCCCAAGAGCTGGGATTACAGGCACGCACTACCACGCCCAGTCTCTGCTTTCTGTATTGTGGACTATAATCATTCCAACTGGGGTGACTGCAATCTGGTTGAGGTTTTGATTTGTGTTTCCCTGACAGCTTGAACATCTTTCCATATGCACATTGGCTTCTGAAGCTTCTTTGGAGAAGCGTCTGTTCATTTGTCCATTTATTGATTGGGCTATTTGATTTTTTTCTTTTAGTTCTTTATGTCGTCCAGGTTCTAATCTTGTGTCAGAAGAGCAGATGTTGGAGCTTTTCTCCAACTCTGTAGCTTGGCTCTTCAATCTGTTGGTTACTCCCTTTGCTGTGTGGCCACTTTAAAATTTGCTGTCATCTAATTTGTTGGTTCCTGTATGGTGGGCACCCTGTTAAGCAGGTCTGGCCCATGGCTACGACGATGTTTTCCCTAGGTTTTCTTGTAGAAGTTCAGGCCTTACACTTCAGTGTTTGATCCTCTTGAATTGACTTCTGTATAGGGTGGGAGATGGGCTCGTACTTCCTGGATATATGATTATCCAGTTCTTCCAGCATCATTTGTTAAAAAAGCTTTTACCCAGCATGTGTTTTTGCCTTTGCCAAGGGTTAGATGGCTGGTTTTTTTTTCGTATGGGTTTTTTTCTTTTCCTTCTTCCTTAAATGCACTTGGTTGCTGCAGAGTCTCATTACCCAGCTCAGACTTGTGGTGATCCTCCTGCTTTCAGCCTTCCGAGTGCTGGAATTATAGGCGTGTGCCCAATGCACACCCAGACTATGGCTGGCTCAGCCTGCCGTGGGTGCAGGGGATTGAGCTGTGGTCCCTGTGCTTGCCCAAGCAGGCGCTTTAGTCTGCTGAGCTATCTCATTGGCCCGATCTTCTCTCCCCATCCCCTCTCGTGCCAGGGTTCAAGCTGAGGACCTTGTGCTTGCCAGACAGTAGCTTATGATGCTGCGCTATCTCCCCAGCACTTTGCTTAATTATTTTTGTTAGTGCAGGTATGCAGTCCATAGGGGTTCTGCTCACCACGGAGCACTGGTGCGCACCCCCCTGCCCCCAATTCCCTAAAGCTCTCCCTTTCCTTCTGCCCTCTCCCATGTCTCTCCGTCTCTTCATCCCCCTGCCATTTGCAAATGGTCTGGCTCCCCATTCTCTGCTACCCATCTTTTGCTTTATTCTCACAATGACTTAAACTTTAGGTGTCCTACATAAGAGAAGTAGTGCCACACTTAGGCTCACCTGTCTGGCTTACTTTACTTAGCGCTGCCTCAAGGCGCACCCATTCCTCTGAGAATGACTCACATCCATCTTCCTTTACAGCAGAATCGTGACCCATTGTGTATTAAAACAGTACTCCGTTTTCTTTTCTTTTCATTCTTTTTTTTGGTACCAAGAATTGAACTCGGGACCTTGCTCTTGCCGGGTAGGTGCTGTGTCGCTGTGCTATGCCCCCAGCGTGTGTACTACTTTTTCTTTATCTATTAATCTTTATCTATTTTCTTCATCTACTAATCTGTAGATAGACATAGATTTAGCTATTATGAGTTATGTTCCTATCAATATAGATATGCATGTACCAGCATAATATGATGTCTTTGACTCTTCCTGGAACCTAGGAAGGAAACAGCTGGACTGAGTAGAATTTTTACTGTTAGTTTTCTTTTAAAGAATTTCTGTGCTGATTTTCAGAGTGGTGGCACAAGCTTACACTCACACCAGTAATGAATTATTTTCGTCTTTTGAGGACCTTGAAGTACATGGTTGGGGTTCTTACGTGGGCTTGCTCTGGTTTGCTGGTGTGGCCCTTCACAGTGCCCTCCCTTGAGGACACTTGCGTTGTGTCCCATGGCTCGTGGTGCAGTGTCCTGGCATTGTGCTTGGATTCTAGGAACTGCCTTTGAGTTTATTCTTCCATTTCTTCTGTGACCCGCTGAATGCTCAGGGGTATGCTGTTTAATGCCCAGGCACTGGTAAAATTTCTGTGGTTTCTTTGGCCATTACTTCCTAGTTTCTGTGCACTATAATCTGTTATTCTACGTGGAATAATTTTCATTCTTTGGTGTTTGTTGAAGCAAGTTTTGTGGGTCAATATGCAATCTACTCTGAGGAGAGCTTCACGTGCTGCTGAGAAAATGAGCGTTGTGTTGCAGAAGGGTAGAGCACTCCTCTGCAATACTGTAGGTGTCCACGAAGACTTGTTTGAAGATGCGGTTCAGCTCTGACACTTAGTTTTTATCTACATAATCTGTTTGGGGAGTGTGCTAGTGACATTCTCTGTTATTATTGTGTTATTTGATGTGTTCTATCCAGAACTGTTTTTCAAAGTGGGCCGTGCTTGGAATTGGTGTGTACGTATTAATTGTTATCTCTTCCTGTCAAACTGTTCCTTGAGCTAAAATGCGATGACTTTCTTCACCTCATCTGATCAGCTCTGGACTGAAGTCACTTGGAGAATAAAATTGCTCCCTGTTCTGATTTTATGGTCCTGACCCACTGAGTATTATTTCCCATCTTTTGTTCTTTACTTAGGAATGCTTTGGTTACTTTGTTTTTTCTATCTCCATATGAATTTTAAGATTATTTTTTGTAGTTCTGTGAAGAATGCATCAGAATTTTGCTGAATTTGCAGACTGCCTTGGTAATATGGTCATTGAAGTAATATTAATTCTGCCAGTTCGTGAAAATAGAAAGTCTTCCCATCTTCTAACACAGTGGTTCTCAACCTGTGGGTTGTGACCCCGGCGGAGGTTAAATGGCCAAAACACAGGGTCTGCCTAAAGCCATTCTGAATCATAACTGTAGCAAAGTTACAGTTTTGAAGTAGCCTCCAAAATTATTTTTTGGTTTGGGGTCACTGCAACATGAGGAACTGTATTGCGGGGTCATGGCATTAGAAAGGTTGAGAATCACTGTTCTAGCACCTCCCTCAATTTCCGTCTTCAATGTCCTGAATTTTTTTTAATGTGTTTAGTACAGGGGACACAGGGTCTACAGGGTCTCACTACATAGATTGGACTCATAGTGATCCTCCTGTTTTCAGTCTCCCAAGACCTGGGATTGCAGGTGTGCACCACCACGCCCAGTCTCAATTGCCATCTCAGTGTGCCCTAGGTGTGGGGCCGGCATGGCTCGCTAGGGATCGAACCCCGGCTGCTTTGCTCTGCTGAAGCAGGGGCTTTAGTCTGCTGAGCTATCAGGAGGGCCCAGTGTACTGAAATTTTCATTTATTTATTTATTTATATTTATTTATTTATTTATTTATTTTGTCCTGAAATTTTGACGGTAGAATTCTTTTACCTTCTTGTTTAGATTCACCCATAGATATTTTAGGCTTTTTTTTTTTTTTTCAAGCTATTGTGAATAAGATTATTTTCCTGATTTCTTTCATTGCTAATTATTGGTGCATAAAGAAGCTATTGACTTTGACTGTTGATTCTGTGTCTGAATTTGGCATTTTATGACTTCAGTCCACCCTCGGACTTCAAGATCCTCTTCCACGCTGTATTTACATCCTTGTTTCTCAGGGTGTAGATGAGGGGATTGAGCAGTGGGGTGATAACACAGTAGAAAAAGGACATAAACTTGGCTTGGGAGCTCTTGGCTGGAGGCTGGAGGTACATATAGATGGCAGGACCAAAGTAGAGGGTGACCACGAGCAGGTGGGAGCTGCAGGTGCTAAGCGCCTTGTGCCTCCCTTCAGCTGAGGGCAGCTTCAGCACAGCCCTGGCAATGAGAGAGTAGGAGATGAGCACCAGCAGGGGGGCCAAAAGTGCAAACGGGATGGCTCCTACAGCCAGGGCCAGGTCATTGGCAGCGGTGTCCTCACAGGCCAGCTTGATGAGCACAGGCACCTCACAGAAGAAGTGGTCCACTTTGTGGTGTCCACAGAGGGGCAGCTGGAGGGTGAGGGTGGCTTGGATAAGGGCATTGGCCAGGCCACTGGACCAGCAGGCAGCTGCCATCTGCACACACACCCCAGGACGCATGATGACAGTGTACCTGAGGGGCCGGCATATGGCCATGTAGCGATCGATGGCCATCACGGCCAGCAGGATGCATTCAGTGCAGCCTGTCCAGTGAAAGAGATAAGCCTGTGTGAAGCAGCCCCAGGCGG
>PVJA010028330.1:14975-27805 GCA_004027025.1 Myocastor coypus | reverse complement strand
GTGGGGGAACAGCAACAAAATGGTAGTAGAAGAGGCAGCCAACCAATTAGAGCAGCAGAGCAACCGCACAAGTCTGTCTCTCTGTCTCTGTTTTTAAATTACATCAGGCTCCTTGCCTTAGCCTATCCGCCTCAGGCCACACTCATTGTCTCAGCAATACTCAGACCATAATCCCAACAGTAGTAAAACACGTAATTCCAGTGGATCATCGTTCAAGTCTCAAACTCTATAAGTCCTCGCCCATGATTGCATGAGACTTTGGGGGGACAACTAGATATAAACCATAACAGTAAGTTTTTCAACTTTTGAACAGTCTTGCCCTTACAGACTAACACCTGTATTTTTTAAAATTTTATCTTATTTACTTATTTCTGGTGGATTGCTATGCATTTTCTTGTCTTATGTGGAATGTTATAAAAATATCTGGATTGAAGGGTATTTCCTGGAATGAGTACATAGCATGAGATTAATAATAGACTGCACACTCTAAAAATTATTTACACACTTGAATGAATATAACAATAAAATTGTCAGAAATACATACTAAAAAGAGTTTACAGATGAGTCATAAAATAGTTCACTCTGTGCCAAAATCACAGAATTTATTTCATATAATTAGAATTCTTAAAGTAGAAGGAGTAGGCAATAAATATTTAAAGATTTAACATTTCTACATTTAGTTCAAATCATAGCACCACATTGCCAATACAAATGTATCATTTGCACAAGAAATATTAGTAAAATCATACCAATACACACAAAAATGGAATTGTTCAAAACTAATTGTAGAGAAAAATCTTTAAAAGATATACATAGGAAAAATATTAGCTATAGAATTAGAAAATTAAAATAGCATCTTAGGGGGCAGGGGAGATAGCTCTGTGGCACAAGTGCCTGCCTGGCAAGTGCAAGGTCGTGAGTTTGAACCCCAGTCCCACCAAAAAATAAATAAATAAATAAATAAATAAAAATAGAATAGCATCTTAATGCACATTAGGAAAAAAAAAAGAACAAGTGGGTAAGAAACTAGAATAATTTATTCAAATGACTGAATAAAAAAGATCAGTCCTCGTAGAATTTTATATTTAGAAAATATACATTTGAAAACTATAAGTAAAATATTTTGCAATTATACAAACTCAAAATATACTCATACCTCCAGACATAGAATACAGAAAATAACAAAGACCATAATCCAGAAGGCAAGAGAATTTGCTATATGATCCTTGATAAAGAAAACAGAGCTCTCAAAATGATAGTTATGTAGGAGTGTGTAAAATAAAATTTATGTTAGAAGAATCTATTTAAAAGTTATAAAGCTCTGTTTCTCCTGTGTTTAATTGATTGCCCTACTGGGTTGTTACTGTTCTTTCTCATTAAGGGAGTTGAAGTCATTTTGATCCCTCTGTAGAAAATCCTTTAGTTATCTGTGTTGCGTCAGCTTTGTCCTCCTGAAATTTTTTAGTTGTTCTTTGTCATGGAAGTATTTCACTTCTCCATTTAACTTCAAAGAGAGTTTTGCAGGGTATAGCAGTCTGGGTTGGAATTTCTTTTCTTGCAAGACATGAAGGACTTTGATCCAAGCTCCTCTTGCCTTGATGGCTGCTGAAGAGAAATCTGCCCTTATTCTGATAGGTTTTCCATTAAATATGACCTGTTTCTTTTCTCCAGTGGCTTTTAGTATACAGTTCCTGTGCTGAATTTCAGAGATCTTGATTATTCTATGTCTGGGTGTGGTTTTAATTGGTTTGGTGTTATTTCAACTTCTATATGTTTTGGTTACTTAATGAAACATTGTTTCCTAATATTTGGGAAGTTTTCTATTACTTCAGCCCATATTATTGTTATATCACTTATGTTGACTTCATTCTCATTAATGTCTATTAACCTCACATTGTTCATCTTTGCATCATCTTGCACATGTTGAATTATTTTTTCCTGCATCCTATTTGTTTTTAAAGTATATTTCTTTACCTTTTCACTAGCTGCAACAGTGTCTTCAAAGGATGAAAGTATGTTGTCATTTTCATTAAAATTTTTTGCAGCTTGTGATTGAGGTTTTAGTTTCCTGTATATCACTTTGAATCAGTTTCATTCATTTGATTTCTTTTCTATATTACTCATTCAAGTATTTCATCCTTTTCTTATTCTCCTCTATTTTTATCAGTGTGTTCTTTATAAGCATTAGTACTCTTTTATTATAGTTATTTCTTTTTCATTTCAGAAATTATTTCTTTTTTAAATAAATGTCTTTTCTGAATTTTTAATTATTATGTTATGGCTTGACTGAGCCTGCCCTCAGGGTGGAGCTGGCGCATCATGTAGTGCTGGTGATCAAACCATGGTCCCCGCAGTTGCCTAACTTTGCCTAAGCAGACACTTTAGACTACTAAGGTATCTCACCAGCCCTTCAGAAATTATTTCTGATCTGATTTCATGTATGTCTTTCTGCAGTATTTTTTTTTAACTTCAGACACTATTATTTTAGAGATTTCAGGTTTTTGATTTCCAATTTCTTCTATACTGTTGTCTTCTGCATGTCTTTTGTGTTGGCTCAGGGCCTGAAAATGCCTTTTTCACTTTCTCTTTCTCATTTTGGATGTCACTGTCATCTGACCTTTGCTGTAGAATTTTAGTAAAGTTATTACCTTAGCTCCAGTCCAGAGCTCCCAAGTTCAAACTTGTGCAGATGGGTGTGGCTTGGGTCCGGCTACTGTATTTCACTTCTTCCTGCTGCAGCCCTTAGAAGTAAAACTGCTGTGCCATTCTGACAAGACGTGATACTCCTGGATAAGCTGCATGGTGTTGCTCCTATCCTCTCTGCAAAGACTTCTACTGGAGGGGTTCAACACAGGGCCTTTTGGATGGAGGAAATAACACACACACACTGAGACTCGGCACTGGCTGGAATGAGAATCTGGCGGGCTTGGGCTGTCTACCCTATTATTTTTTATCACACTTTGATCATTGTGGGATCTTTTATCGCTTATTTCCTTTGTTGATACAAGGTCTCATTATGCAGTTTGAGCGGGCCTTAACCTCATTCTATAGCCCAGCCTGGTCTTCAACTCATAATGATCATCCTGCTTCAGCCTCCAGAGTGTTTCAACTACAGACATGTTCTACCACACTTAGTTCAACCATACTGTTTTCTCACATTTTAAATTAAGTTATTAATAATAGAACTTATCATGTGGAGTATTTAGCTTAAATGAATATCAAAACTTAGACTATAAATCCCTTAAGTAAAATATACACTGTAACACATATATTTTTGTAGTTGTATTGCCTAGAAGAATACCTAAATATATGATAAAAATATGAAAATTTATTAATACTAGTTTCCATTTATTGTTTGAAGTTTATTGGCAACTCTTTTCATGCTACTAGTTATCAGGGACTCCTGCAGGGAGTCCTCAGTCTCCTGCTCACTATTGTGCTGTATGGTGGGAAGAAGGAACAAGAGTTGATATAAATATTCAACATGGAATCTGGAATGACAAGTTTTTCTCAGAGAAAAAAATGCTATGAGCCACGCAAAATCTTTATATTTATTTTCTGACGAAAATGGGGGATGTATTGCCAGTTGATGGTGAAGTGGCAAAACTGGCAATGCTTGTTGCACTGTGAACAGAATATTCTTACTGAAGGAAAAGGAACAGCCAAATTTAGGTTCCAGTTAACAAATGACTTATTTTATAGGTTTTTCCTCAGAAGTCATATAGGCTTCTGTGGAGATGCTATCTTATATCTTAGCTCTATTGTATACAGCTCATCTAACTGAGTTCAAGCATGACCATTAATAGAAAAAATATGTAAACCCATGACCAGCCACTTGCTTTCATGAAAATATGTATGTATCCTCAGCAAGACTTACTAATTAAACTGAAAGCCAGTTTGCTCCCCTGACTTGCTGTGCTGGTCCCACCCCTGGGGACTGAAAGACACTGCAGTTGAGACTGGGTTTGGTGGAGTGTATCTGTAATCCCAGCTCGTGGGAGGCTGCAAATGGAGAGAACACCATGAGTCTGCTCTAGTAGTGAAATACTGAGTACACTCTAGACACTTTCCTAAACTACAAAAACAAACAAACAAACAAACTGAAAGCCAGTTAGTGGAAGTCTCTTATGCCTACATTGCTCATCATTAAACACAACTGAATCACACTTGGATCTAGAGGAGGGTAACCTGTTGCTCCTCCACAAAATTGCTTGTAATTGCCTTTGCACTTCATGTCTGGATTATACTGCGGCCTCAAGTTGCATAAAGTTGTACCAGTCTGCTCTTTTGTATTCTAAATTATTTCCAAAGAAATAATTATTGAAACATCAATATAATGGTGTAATTTTGTTTCTATTTGTATCAACCATATAACATGTCATGTTTTTTATTAAAATAAAAGTTCAACCTTTTGTTCAAGAAAAATTTCTACAGCAAGACAAATAGCATTTCTCAAGTTTCATAGAAGCAAGTTCTGACTAAAGGACAGATGAATTGAAGACTTTTTGGGACAGGATCTCGCTATACAGTTCATGCTGGCCTTGAGCTCACTTTGGTAGCCCAGGCTGGTCTCGAACTTGCACCAATCCTCCTGCCTCAGCCTCCCGAGTGCTAGGATTACAGACGTGTGCCAGCACGCCCGGCTCAAAATCTGATTTTTTTTTTTTTTTTTTTTTGCGGTACTGGTGATTCAACACAGGACTTTGCACTTGCAAGGCAAGTGCTTGTTCTACTGAGCTATCTCCTTAGCCCCCAGATTCTTTATGTGAAATATAGTTAAGAAAAGGTATATCCGATTTGATCCAAACCATCAAACTACTAGGAAAAAAAATTTCAGCTCTTTCCTTTTCCTTCATAACCATACAGCAAAGGTGTTTTGTTTTGTTTTTCTTTTTCTGTTTTTCGTCAAACCAGGAATTGAAATGGCTTGTTTTTCTGAGGCAGAATCTCCCTACACAGCTCAGGGTGGCACTTGAATTTTTTATGTTACCTAGCATGACATCAAACGCATAAGAATCCTTTCTCAGCTTCATAAGTGCTAGAATTATAGCAATAAACCTCTGTATCCAGCAGGACATAATGAATCCTTCTGACCTAATATAACTTTAATTTACGGTCTCCACATATTGATTTGCAACATCATTGTCCTTTCATACTAACAGATATTGGATAATTAATATTTCATTAAGCCATTAATTTTACAGGACATTGGTGAATAGAAAGAAGACTCTTTCTAGGAATTTGTAGCTTGAGAAATGATGCAACAATAATTACAAATAAAACCAAGTGGGTGAAAGTGATCCTATATGATAATTAGATGATTTTGTGGTAGAAACAAACCATGAACAATTGAGAAGACGTATTTTTATTGTATTTTGCATTCTTACTTTTTTTACTATGCATTAGAATTATACTGAAAAATCTACTTTCATAAGTGCATGCGAAGTCATGAGGGCCTAGAGAGTTTCTTAGTAATAATATCTAATTTTCCTCTCCTTAATGCCTGAATAATTAGACTGATATTGAAAGATAAGAAGCTCTAAAGCTGAAGTATATTAAAACTCAATATAAGTTTAGATCTTAAGGAAAGAACTGTAGGTGTTTCGGTTAACAAAAATAACATATTTGATAGTGCTGATGTATTGCACAACTGTATAATTATAGTACAAATTAATGAATTATATGCTCTTGATGGTAAATATTATGAGACATGTTTTGTAGAACACTGAAGCTGATAAAGCACTTGTATAAATAATTTTATAGCGTAAAGTCTAACCAACATATTAAATCTTTTCCTTAGCCTCCATGCAGCTTCAGTGATAATTACCTCATGCAAAGTATTGAGTAATGAAAACATAAAACTAGTTGCATCTTTTCGCATTCTACTCCAATTATTTTTGTTCTTACATAATATAATTTTAGTAAAATTCTCCCATTTCTGACTTCTACTCTTTTAGTAAACCTGTGTGTTTAGATAATATGATCAACTCATAGTGTAGAATATAGATTCTTTTTGATTAATGGAACAGCAGTAAACCAAATACATGTGAAAACTGCTGAACATTTTGAGGAAGATAAGCACATGAATCCAACTTTAAATTATCTTTTAATGTATGTGGTTTTGTAAGAGTCAGATAAGTATGAGTGAAACTAATTATTAATTGTTTTTCTCATTCGTGAAAAAATACCCAGCACCCCTAATTTAAAACAAGGGAAATGTCCTTCCACTAAAGTCCCTAATTAGCTTGCTCCAAGGCAAACTGTGTTGACAGAGGGGCATCATAGAAGAGAAACTACCAATGACAAAAAAGGGAGGAGTTGATATTTAGTAGAAGCACCAATAAAGCAAGCCTCATTTTCCCGTTCATCCCACTGAGGCTGAAAGCTTTTCACCCACAGCCAAGGTGAGCCTTCTTTATCCAGACCAACAACTATGCTAATTTTAATCAGAAGACTAATGTAATATGACACAACCTTAATCCAAGTGTTTTGCCCTTAATCCATATTTACATATGATAGATGGTATGTCCTCAACAAAGACCCAACAATGACTGCATAAGGCTTTGGAAGACACCTAGCTATAAGCTAAAATATTTAGCTCCTAGAACTTAGAATACTCTTTTGAATTATTTTACACAAAAGACATTTTATCTATTTCTAAAATTTGTATTAGTTTTAGCATTTCTGAAAAATCCAAATTAAATCTTCTCTGAAATCTGAGGCATACTATTAGTTGTGAGACCTTGCACAAATGAAAAAGAAGTTATATACTTTCACAATTCAGTGGCAAACAAACACACACACACACACAAAAAAAAAAAAAAGAAAAAACAACAACGACAACAAAAAAAAACTGTTCTATTCCAAATAGAATGTATAGTGAGAAAGAAAAATTTGGAGTAAACGAAATCCAAAACCAGACAGGGTAAATATTGTGCTCTGTAATTCCATGCTGAACATCATAGACAATCTATGTCAAGATATGAGCTCTAAGCTGGGCATGGTGGCGCACACCTGTAATCCCAGCACTTGGGAGGCTGAGGCAGGAGGACATGTGCGAGCTCGAGACCAGCTTGGGCTACAAAAGTGAGCTCAAGGTCAGTCTCAACTGCACAACAAGACCCTGTCTCAAAAAGACAAAAAAAAAAAAAGATATGAGCTCTAAAGGGCTTGAAAAACTCTTCTTCTGTGATACTGAAAGGGTTGTTTCTTCCAGAGCTCCTCTCTTGAGCAGGCTTTGCTTACTCCTTACAGTTTTCCTATGATTATTCATGTTCCTAGCTGTCCAAAATTGTGAGCTCTCCACAGTGTCTTTTGCTTCACACTCACATTTTATCATACTGTCTTTCAAAAGCACTCTTTCTAGCCTCCCAGGACTTCTTCTGAAGCTGGGTGTAAATCATTCTGATCTCACAAGTGTTACATTCTACATGAAATTAAAACCATCACCACATTGATATGGTCAAGGTCGAAGGCCAGGTCAATTTATTCTCCCTTGGCAATAAGGTGTTAGCAGTTTGCTGAGCACTATCAACATGCTTCTAAGGAATATATTCTTTAGGATTAAGCCATTGTACATGAATGTATCTCTTAATTACTTTTTACATCCCCGAGACAAAATACCCAACAGCTAGGTTAAAGGAGGAATGGTTCATTTTGCTAATGGTTTGTAGAATTTATAGTCATAATCACATGACTCTACAGACAGAAAGACAATGATTAATGGTGGCAGAAGATATAAATGTAAAAGGAGAAGAGAGGGAGACAGGTCTTTTTCTACCACCTTTATCTTATCCTACTTGTTTGATTTAGAACAGTTAAATTCAATTAGTGAAGTGATCCAGTTGTTACCCGCTCTTAATCCTTGGGCACTTAATCCTAGTATTTAACCTTAAATTAACATCTATACACTCATCCTTAAAAGAGTGCAATCTAAAAGTGCATGAGGCTTTGGGAAAACATCTAGTCCCATACCAATATATGGTGCTCTGAGGCTTTCTTTTCAAAACAGTCTTTCACTATTGCAATTTTGAGGCTTTGAGGATGAAACAGTACACAAGTTCTTGAGGTGTTTTTTTTTTTTTTTTTTTTTTTTTTGGTCTTTTTGATACAGGGTCTGGCTATGCAGTTGAGGCTGGTCCTGAGCTCACTTTTGTAGCCCAGGCTGGTCTCGAACTCGCACCGATCCTCCTGCCTCAGCCTCCCGAGTGCTGGGACTACAGGCGTGCGCCACCACGCCCGGCACTTGAGGTGCTTTAGAGCAATATACTCTTTTGTCTTCCCCCTTTTCAGTAATAAAACTGTCGTCTGCTCCATTTTTGCAGGCAATAACTTCTCTAGAGCTCTCTTTCTGACCAAACTCAAACCTTTTTAATTCATTCTGCTATTCCCCTTGTTCTTTGTTCTCAACACAGATCTCACTAAATATTACCAGAGTAGTCATCTCACAGCTTCAAAATTTCTCAACTCTCTACCTTTAATTTCATTTTCAGTCAGGATCTCTGGACATGAGCACAATACAGTAATTTTCTTTTTTTTTTTTTTTTCATTTAGAGCAAGTAACATCATCCGTAATCCAACATCCATTGCACACCTTGTTCTTGACTGAAAACTCCTGGCCTAGTCTGCATCAGATCCATTTCTATCAAATTATGATCTTCTGAGCTCTGTACAAAATCTCCACTGAGTTCAGCTTACAGCATTCTATGTTTGCTTCTCCAGGCACTTTCTCCAGAACTTTCAAAAATCATCTTGCAAGAGAGTTGCAAAAGATTTTGAACCACATTGCCAGTTAGGATTGAAGATAAAAATAGAGCATTGAATTATTAGAGTTAAGTTTCCTGCAACCAGCTATTCTTATATTCACAAACGTCAAGTACATGCTCAATTTATTTAAACAACCACACCTTGACCTAATATGTTATCTCAAAATTATCATTCAATAACTTTGACATTGTCCCTATTCTGAAACTCCTTGCTTGCTGTTACTCCAAGCCTATGCAGACTTTTAACTTGGCTTACCATGCAAGTTATGGGATGTAGTTTTCCTTTAGGCCAATATTTAATAATAAACTTAGATATATCCCATCAATAACACCAAATACTTGAGCTTTATATTTCTTGCTGCAAACACTATATAAGTTTTAGAGAATCAGAAATAAGGACCTATTAACTTTGGAGTAAATGCTCATCACAAGGCAATGATATAAATAATATTTATCTAAATCCTGGGTAATGTTTCATGCTTCTGTTTGCTGCTGCATTTGGTGCATTAGCAAGGAAAACAGACCTATACTGCTACCATGCTGACCTATTTTGTCACTGGCTGTGGCCCTCATAGAAGAAGCAAGTATCACTCAGCGAAGCCCTTAGAATTGCTCAAGTTCACTTAAAGATCTGTAGTATTCCCAATTTGCTGCTACATTAGCACACATTGTGCCATGCTGCCTGTCTGATTCTGTTAAGACACGTGGAGACACCAGTTTTAGCTTGTACCAGCTGAATCGGAGCAACAGAGCCTGTTCACCTTTCATTAGTTATAGCTCCCTATCATTTGAAAGAAGGGATGATTTAACCTCTGAATAGTTCATGAATTTGCAAGTGTATGTGTTGAACAGCATAAACAATAAGCTGAGAACCAAGGCTGGGAAGCACTGGTTGATGTGATTTGCTTTGCCGTCATCTGCAATTCTATGGTGATCAACATATGGCATAATAAAGGCCTCATGCCATCCTTAGCAAAATCTGACCTAAGTCCCAATGAAGAGCATGTCCAGGCAGACATCTCAATGGCCATTCTCTGATAGGCATCTATATTTATTCTATTGTGCTGTCATTCAATGGTACCCCACACACATTTATAGAGTCAGAAATTGGAACTAATTTGTTTAATAAAACAATCTCCTACTGTAGGCCCACAAATTTTTAAAAGGACATTTCTGATGATTACAGAGTTAAAAAGAAATCCAACTGATCTTCTTGAGTTTGGAAAAAACAATTCATTCTTCCTGAGAATTCTGCATTGGCAGATGAATCATCTGTCGTCTGTTGCCACAGTTGGTAGCAACACCGTTTCATATCCACTCCCAACTCACCTACTTCCAAGCAACTGGACCAGTTTCAGCAACCAGTAATTCTGTGTATCTCCACAGAGTCCAATCCATCATTGTCTCCATTCAACCACAGAGGCTTTCCTTCTGGACACTTCTGAATCACAGCTATACTTACATTCTTCTAGTCAGATGACACCATCTAATCCCCACACAAGCGGGCAGTGAGCTCCTTCTGAGCCTGTTCAACGCACATATGTTGCTGAATTTTGACGGAGAAAATCTTTTTTTTAAAAGAATTTATTTTATTTATCATTTTTATTCTTGTTTCAGAACATTTGTTTGTTTATTTACTCATTTTTATGGCCGGCTCAGCCCTCCCCGAGGGCAGGGCTGGCGCAGCATGTGGTGCCGAGGATTGAACCGTGGTCCCTGAAGCTGCCCAAGCTTTCCCAAGCAGGCGCTTTAGACCACTGAGCCATCCCGCCAGGCTCGGAGAAAATCTTATTAAAATAGATGACTTTATAAATTGTCAGCCTTAAAGAATGGGTTGCCATGGTCTTTCTCAAAGCTCATTCCATCAAGGAGTATGGCATCCAACAAAAGGAAACAAAGAAATCCAATTGTTTCTCAAAAGTATTAAACAGGGGAGGAGTCCTATCAACATATAAAAAATTACTACCATTGCAAAGAACCTTGATAAAAATCTCTGCAGAATTTTATGACATGCTGTGAATTCTATAGGGTCTACACTCCCTTATCCCTGAGACCACATATGATATAAAATTGGTAAATATAGCCTTCACCACATAAGAATCATTCAATATCCACAGAAAGCCCAGTATGCTCATAACTATACCATCTGGCCAAAGATGAATATGCAAAATATGAATGCTAGAAAATAAATGCCTATACAGACTAAAATATAAGGACTTTCAAAAGCTTAACTGTAAATCAGATGAAAATGCTTCGAAATGTCTGATTACTTGAAACAGGATTACCTTCTTCAATTGTTTTACTGGCAAACAACAGTCCAAGTCCATACTGTAAGCCAACCTATGCTTGTCCTGGTGGACATTGAAACTATTGCCCTTCTGTAAAAATGATACCATCACAAGGGCAAGTGAGACTTTTGCTTCTCACCTAAACTGCGAAATATAAATTTGCAGCCAGGGAGGACATGTCACCAATCACCATTTTGTATATGTCAGAATAACAATACAGTTTCTGAAAAGTAACCTCTTTTCTAAGTTACAATAACCAGGTAACTCAGCCTCCTTCTAATTTAATACCGAACTTTGAAAGTTCTTCCTAACTCTGTACTTTGAGAAAAAATGATGGCTGCATCAGCCTGAAACTGATAAGTACAATCCTGAAATTCCAAAAGCTATGATCGCAGAGGAATGAGTCAAAACTCACTCCTGTATCTAGACATCAAATCCCATGGCTATTAGACTATATTCTATGAACAGGACGCACAAGCAGCCATCCAGTCACAGATCAGCTACAAAAAGCAGGTAAAGATCCTGATAGATTGTCATTCACCTTGAAACACCCTCTATTACTGGTGAAAAATCCCAATGGGGATTAAGGGCAAGGAGATTAAGGGCAAATGCAAGACTTTTGTTCCTTCAAATACACAGCTATTATATTATCCTTTTTTGCTTTCAACCGACGTACCCTTCTTAGACTTCTGCCTCAGCTGCCACGTGGTGTACATATCTAAGATGCCTTCCGCTTTTAGGATGCTCCCATAAGCTGATGCACTCTTTGCGTTCATCTTGAAAGATCCTTAGGAGTCTAACTCCCTTGAACTCAATTCCAAGAAAGTTTTGTAAACTCTCCCACTTTTTCCTGAAAGTCTTTAATAACAAATATGACTAAGGACCTATTCACTTTTCTCCTAGTCAGTCTGTATTTCTGTCCTTTCCAGCTCTGCAACTACATTCCCTGCTTGACATCATGGGTCGCCAAGAAAATAACAGAAATTGATGTATACAAAAATGTGAGAACAACCCAAAAATTATCAAGACTCTTTCCCTGAGTGTGGGCCATCTACTACTTGACTCTGACTGTGCAATTTGAACCCGGATCAAATTCCAAAGGCACCAGTTTGTACACCGTATAGTGAAAGACTGGATTAGAAATTTAACCATATATCCAGAGGATTCAGGACTGGTGAAATACACTGCTTATGATTGTAGAGAAACCTAGTGGGGAATTTTATCCAACTCAAGATCTTGGAGTGGTCAATGCTGCCATGTTTGGCCTCCATCCTACAGTCCTAAGAACATACATATTGCCTTCAGTCTTCTACCACACACAGTCTTTAGGTGCACCTGCCTGAAACTAAAGCATGTCTTCTTCCTTTGGTTGAGTTCCTCTTCACCACCTCTGAACTCAAATGTCAACTCATCTGGACTCAACGTCCAAACTCTTTAGAGAAACTCACATACTTGACTTCACTAGATTTCTAGCCCAGATCATCAATATGGTGATGATATTCTTACGTTAATGATATCTAAGTTACCTGCTGGCAAGACACAAAAGCTCTACTGAAATATTTGGCCGAAACTTAGCCGAGCGTGGTGGTGCATGCCTGTAATCCCAGCACTTGGGAGGCTGAGGCAGGAGGATCAGTGTGAGTTCGAGACCAGCCTGAGCTACAAAAGTGAGTTCAAGGCCAGCCTGAACTGCATAGTGAGACCCTATCTCAAAAAGACAAAAAAAAAAAAAAAAAAAAAAAAAAAAAAAAAAAAAAAGAAAAAAAAGAAAAAAAAA
>PVJA010028330.1:0-14875 GCA_004027025.1 Myocastor coypus | reverse complement strand
AAGTCCAGCGTCAACTGCATAGCGAGACCCTATCTCCAAAAGAAAAAAAAAGTTAGATGTTGAAATTTGACTTAAATCATGGAAACCATACCTTTAGACTAACAAGAGGCAATCTGCTTCATTCCAGTCCCTATGACAAGAAATAATCCCCTCAAATTTCTTAGATCTGCTGTCTTTTACAAATCAGGATCCCCAAATTCACAAACCTCAGGGCTTCTATATGCCGACTTCTCTGGAATACACTGACAATTTTGACTGGAACTCAGAACAAAAACGAACAAGACTTCAATGTGATTTAAAGGCCTTGTCTATAGCTCCAACATTGGAAATTCAAATTCAACTTATTCGTTAATAAATGATGACATGGCACTTCAAAGATGCTTTCTTAGGTTATCAATCCCTGAGGAAGCACCTAGTGGACTACCTATGCAAATACTTGTATCCAGTCACTAAGGACTGCCTCACCCCAGCTTCTACACTCCAAAAGACACTCTCCTTCTTTTTGAGGAAACTAACAGGCTTATGTTAGGTCACGGCCTATCTGACCAGATGCCATATATGGTATGGGACCTCTTGAATAACCCTGGATATCTCTGGAACTCCAATATCTGTGTCACTCAATATAAAAGACACTTAGGCAAAAATCTGCACTTGACTCTTGTGCTGAAAAATCACTCAGTCTTGTGACATACTTCTGGCACTAGCTGACGAACTGATTTTGAGTTGATTGGACTTGCAAATAGAATCTCTGAGAGATACTGAGTACATAGAATTTATAAATAGAAGCAACTCTGTTAGAAATGGAGTCCAGCAGGCTAGATATATTGTGGTTACCTTGAATAAAGTTAGTTTGGCCAAATTTATTCTACAAGTATGGCCCTTAGAATGAACTGAGCTTTGTAGTCTCATATATGGGCTATTATTTGGCCTGCAAACAGACAGTTCTACTGCTGTCTGAAACCTCCCCATTCATAAAACAGAAAAAAATTACAAAACAGCTGCTAAAAGAGAATCCTTGGATAAAGAAAAACTGTACAAACAAACCAATAATTTATAATGCACCTTCCTCCTAATATTGTGATCATAAGAAAACGATGAACAAAAGGAAGAGCAAGACATAAAAAGGTCCACTTCTGATAGAGATTTCGAGATGGTTAAACTGTTATCCCACAAAGATGGCCTGTGTCTGGGTTCTAAAACATCACAATCTAATCCGTGAAGGACAACAATCACAAAAGAGATCTTGTATCTCTGTTATTGCATCTCGTGTCTAGTGAATCTCTGCTCCACTGTATGGTGGTAACACTAACCGAGCACTTAAAACAATCTAGTAGAGAGCTCTAACTGCACTCTGATATTTCAGTTGACTGGGCCACTATCATTTAACAGTATACAAATGAAGTACACTGAAATGAAGGATTTTATAGGTTACAAACGTGTACTGGATTTAAGTACATCTACTCTGGATGGCCTGAAACATTTTCTGTCTACACTGTGAGGGCAACAGAAGTTTATAGGGTTCTGCTGCAAGAAATCATTCCTAGATATGGAGACAGTTGACTATTGGCAGTGATAACAGGCCTGTAATTGTCACAGAGATAACTAAAAAATTGGTCGACATAGTGAAGCATGAATAAAAACATGCCTATAGCATATAGGTTACAACACTCTCAAAAGATAAAAAAATAAGACTTGAAAATAAATTGTACCAGGAAAATGCAAGTCCTATTGTTAACTTATTCCCTATGACCTTGCTCATAGTGAAAACCTAATCCAAACTCACAGGATATACATCATTTTAATACTATATAAAAGAAACCCATTGGCCACCCACACAGACCAACCAACCGGGAGTCCAGGTAGACCCTCTCTGCCTGAGCCCCCCACTGCACTACCAGAACTCCAACATCACTCACTGTCCCAACCAACCAGGCCAGCACTCAAGTAGGGCCTCTTGGCCTACGAACACCCTCGCATCGCCAATGAAACTCATCTCGTGTGCACAGAATGTGACTAGAGGGAACATAGGCAGGAAAATTAGGCCTGGTCCCTCTGGCCACCAGAGCTTCTTCCTCAGGAACAACACAGCTCCGGCATGTGATGTGGAACCCTACAGCAAACTTCCCTGCAGAGACGATGGGGGTCAGATTCCACCAGCTAGTGCAGGAGCTGAGCATCTTTCCAGAGGAGCACAGCAGGCTCCCTTCCAAAAGCTGCAGTTGGAAAAACCTGAGCACAACAGGCAGACTCAGCCAGGCACATCAAGACTGTATCAAGATTGGTGGATCCAGACCCACATTTTGATAGGAACTTACAATAAAACTTCACCACAGTTCATAGATCACTGCTACACAAAAAGACAAAGAGAAGGAGAAAGATGCAATCTCAGGAGCCAAGCCCACACAGAACAAATACAGGAGATACTAGCATGGAAGAAAATGGGAATCATGTAGCCAAAATCTCTGTATTGGTAGCGTCTGATGTAGAAAGACAATTGTAGAAATTTATAGAGGAACTCAGATAAAAGCTAACATTTAAAGTAAAAAAGAAATGTATGAATTAACAGAATCTGAAGTGGAAAAAACTACTGGAGAAAAAGACAGAACAAATGAGAACAGAAATAACCACTGAAATAAAAAAAAAATGTTATCTCTAAATTAAAAGCATCCAAAGTAGGGGAACAGATGCAGACAGGTAGTGAGGAGATCAAAGCAGAAACAATCTCTGAAACAGAGAAAGAAAGGCTAACTACAATTAAGGTCTTAAATGTTACTAAAATAGACATTGATAAAAAAGTTACAGGAGAATAGAAAAATGATGGGCTCCCTGAATGAGAAATATGGGAAATAAATAGATCGCATGAAACACTTTTAAAGAGATAAACAAGAAAATAAAATATCAAACACAATCTTGCAACACTATATCAATGAAAGTGAAGATAGAGTTTGATATCTTGGAGACACTGTCACAGCTAGTGAAAATGTAAGAAAAGATCGCTTAAAAACAAGTAGGATGCAGTAAAATAGAAAACATCTGTAACATGATGCAAAAAATGAACAAGGTGATATTTATAGGAATCGATGAGAAAGGAGTCTATGCAAACCACATAAAAAGTCAAGATCCCAGATGTCCAGCAGAAGAATAATACAATAAAAGCTGCTAGAGAAAAGAAACAGATCACATTTAAAGAATAATGGCAGAATTCTCTTCAAAAACCATGAAGTCAAGAAGAGCATGAAGTAGAGTGCTTCAAGTCATCCATCAAAACAAATTTCAGCCCAGACAGCTGTACCAGGTAAAACTCCCTTTCAAGTATGAAGGAGAAGTGAAATCCTTCCACAACAAGGAACACCTAAAGAATTTCATGACCTCTAAGCCAACACTACACAGTATACTAAAATATATTTTAGGGAGGGACCAAACAACTCAACCTCAAGAAATGAGAACAGAACAATACCACCAAATAGAGTACTCAATTAAACACAGTAGAAAAAGGAGTAAGCAATTTTAAGTAAAAGTGATTTCCATCATAAGTCCATACATTTCAATTATCATCATCAATGTAAAAGGACTCAATTCTCCAATTAAAAGAAATAGACTGGTGGAGTGCATAATGAAGCAAAATTCAACCATGTGCTGTATACAAGAAACACACTTAACTCATAAAGAAACTCATAAGCAAAAAGTAAAAGGATGGAAATCAATATTACATGCTCCAGCACCTCAAAAAAAAAAAAAAGAAGAAGCAGGGGTAGCAATCCTCTTTGCAGACAGTTTAAACTTCAAAACAATACTGATCAAATGAAATAAAGGTCACTACATACGGGTTAGGGGAAACATTCAAGACACAGAGGTAGCACTAATAAATATGAATGCACCCAACACAAGAGCAGCAACTTATATAAGGCAAAACTTAGTGAACATGAAAAACTTATATATAATACCACAGACTTAACAGGAGTCCTTAACACCCCCTTATCCAAAAAAGGTAGGTCAAGCAGACCAAAAAAAAAAAATAGCAAGGAAGTAGCAGAATTGAAGCAGAACTTGGAACAACTGGAATTAGTGGACATACACAGAGTATTCCACTGAACCACTTCAGAATACACATTTTTTAGTTGCACATGGGACATTTTCTAAAATAGACCACATAATAGTACATACATCATGCTTAAGTACATAAAAGAAAACATAAAATATTCCATGCATATTTTCTGACCACAGTGCAATGAAACTAGAAATAAGTGACAAAAGAAACCACAAGCACTCCAGAAATACAGGGAAATTAAACAACAATGTTCTCAGCAACCAGATGAAATTAAACAAGAAATTAATCAATATCTACAATTTATTGAAAAGTCAAACACAACCTACTGGAATTTAAAGGATGTAATGAAAGCAGTTCTTACAGGAAAATTTACAGGGCTGAAATCATACATTAGGAAAACACATGGGGAAAGTACATATTCTCACAGAGAAGCTGAACTGACTAGAAAAGTAGAACAAGTAGAAAGAAAAGCCCGAAGATGGGAGGAAAATCTAAAACTTCAAGCAGAAATTAATTCAATTGAGACAAAGAAAACAATGCAAAGACTTAAGGAATCAAAAAGCTCTGTTTTTTTAAAAGATTAAATAAAATTGATAAGTCCCAGCTAACCTCATCAAAAAGAGGAAAGAAAGCACTCAAATTCAAGTAATGAGGAATAAAAAGTGTGAAATTACTACAGACTAAGAAGAGATCTGGAGGATCATTAATATCTAACTTTGAGAATCTTTATTATTGCACAACTGAAGACAGAAGAAATGGACAGATTGCTAGAAAGTTAAAAATTAACAACACTGAGTCAAGAAGATATAAAAAGTCAATAACCCAATAACAGTCAAGGAAATATAAAATGTAATAAAAAGCATACTGACAAAGAAAGCCCCAACCTGATGGATTTATCACTGAATTCTACGAGAATTTTTTAGAAGATATAATCCCAATATTCCTCAAGCTCTTCAATGATTTTGAAAAGGAAACAATTACCACAAAAATATTCCTAGAGGATGTATTACACTGATATCACAACCAGAGAGAGATGCACCTAAAAAAGAAATCTATAGGCCAGTTTGTCTCATGAACATAGATGCAAAAATCCTCAATAAAATCCTTGCCTCTAGAGTACAGCAAATCATCTAGAAGATTATAAACCCGATCAGGTCGGAATAAACCCAGGGATGCAAGTATGGTGCCCTATATGCAAATCTATAAATGTAATACACTATATCAATAGAGCCAAAGCTAAAAACCACATGATCATCTCAATTGATACAGAAAAGTGTTCTGATAGTGTCCAACACTAATTCATGTTCAGGGTCCTATAGGAAATAGGAATAGAGATCCTCTGCCTCAATTTATAATAGCCATCTATGACAATCCAATGGCTAACTTAATTCTAAGTGGGGTATACTGAATTGTTCTCTTGTGGAATGATTAACTACAGCCACTAGACAAGATAGAGAAATAAAATGAGCAAGAATAGATACAGAAGAAGCTAAATTATCATTATTTCAAGATGGCATTATAATCTACTAGGAAGACCAAAAAATCTCCACCAAGAATGTACTAGAATTAATACACAAATTAAGTAGAGTAGCAAGATACAAAGTCAACACACAAAATTCAATAGTATTCCTCTACACAGATGGAAAACACACTGAGAGAGAAATTCATTAAATAATACCTTTTATGATAGCATCAAATAAAATGAAATACTTAGGAATTAACCTAACAAAAACACAAAAGACCTTTTTAAAGAAAACTATAATACTCTGACAAACGAGGTACAAAAGAATTCCAGAAAAGTGAAAGATATTCCCTGCTTCTGGATAGGAAGTAGCAACATTGTGAAGATGGACGTGCTCCCTACATTGTTATACAGAATTAATGTAGTTCTCAATGAAATAATATCAACATACCTCACAGACTTGGAGACATCATTGCTACAATTCATTTGGAACCAGGAAAGACCTAGGATTTCAAAGATAATCCTGGGCAACAAAGACAAGGCAGGAGGCACTACAGTTCCTGACCTAATGATATACTACAAAGCTAAACTGATAAAATCAGCATGATATTGGTAAAAAAAAATAGACTTAAGAATCAGGGAAATAGATTCGAAGATGCAGAAGCAAATACAAACACAATCAGCCAACTTATTTTGGAGAAAGGGGCTAAAATACTTATTGGAAGAAAGACAGCCTCTTTAACAAAAAAGGTCTTCTATCTAGAATATACAAAGAACTAAAAACCATTAGGGTTCCAAAACTGAAAGACCAAATCCAGAAATGGGCATCTGAGATGAACACACACTTCTCAGAGAAAAACTTTCAATAAGCCTATAAATACACAAATAAATGCTCCACATCTCTAGTGATTCATGAAATGTAAGTCAAAACACTCAGATACCATCTAATCCCACAACGAATGGCTATCACAAAGAAATCAAACAACAACAAATGTTGGAATGGATCTGGGGAAAAAGTAACCATTCCCCACTCCTGGTGGGATTACAGACCAGTGCAACGGTTGTGGAAAGCAGTGTGAAGACATCTTTAAAAAAACTAGAACTGGAAATCCTATTAAATCCAGCTATCCCACTAGTGAGAATTCTCCCAGAAGAACTGAAAACATCATATCATAGTGTTACCTGTGCCCCTATGTTTATAGCAGCACAAATTTTAATAGCCAAAACTTGGAAACAATCAAAATGCCCAGTATCTGTGGAATGGTTCGAAAAGATCGGATATTTGTGTACAATGGAATATTACACAGCTATAAATAATGATAACCTGGAAGACTTCATATATAAGTAGGTATATCTTGAACATATACTCGTTAGTGAAATAAATCATACCTACATGTGCAAATATCCTCTAGTCTCCCTAATCTAAGAACTGAAAAGAAGAAATAAAAACAGAGAGGCACAACACAATTAAATGGAAATCAAATACTTAATGATTAAACAACTAAGTAACTGCAGGCAGAAAATATAGGAAATATTGCAGGAGGAAAACCATGCACAGGATGAACTAGATAATGGTCCTAAGAACCTCCAAAATATTTATTACACAGAGGATTGCAATGTGTAACACTAAAAGTATGATTATAATGCCTGTTATTCTGGCCTTTTAGATGTGCGCTGCTTCCAATGTAATTTCAGCTGCTGTTATATTCTCTCTCAAGTAAATGTTGGTTTACAAGAAAACAACAATGTATTAAATGAGATTAAGATACTAGGAAAAATATCATAGGATTGAAAGGCCACAATTTTGTATATGCTCAGATTTTTAAATTTTTGTGTAAAAATGTGTAACTTTTTATCACATTTTATAGAGATTTATTATAATATCAGTGATTGACATATAATACCAATTCCAAGTCTAAGATGTTTGATACTCAGAAAGACAGTCATGTTAAACTCAAGAACCTATATTATAGAGCAATAGTACCACTAAGCTTTTCTTCTGGAGAACTAAAAATAGAAGTTTACAGACAAAAAATTAGAAAAAAAGGAGTACAAGGATGGCCAATATTTTAGCCCTAGCCATTCAAGGTCAGTGAGGACTCAGGACAGAAGAGAACCTGTGCTATAACATCCTATAACTCAGTGATTACCCAAATTTTCTGCTCAAGGAATTTATGGGACCACAGAGAAAAGGGATTGATGTTGTATAGTGTGCCTAAGGAGAGTCAGCTAGAGAGAAAACATTCTCCCAAGCTTTCACAGAGAGCAAACTCGTCAAACAATGGCTGTGACTCATTCGGATGACTAACACTGACAACAATTTTGCCAATAACCCACTTCAATTATGGAAAATTAGATTATATATACAGCTACTTTCTCATGGTTCAATGAAATAAAAATTTTTGTACCAATAATGATTAGAAAAATTATCATGTCTACACTCTGTGCTTTGTATAACTACTGAGAAGACAACAATATGCATTATAGCAAATATTGGGAATGTATTACTAACTTGTTTTGAAACTGTCACATTATCATTTCTTATTAGAAGTAATAAAAATTTTAAAAATCCCCATCTTTTAGCAGAAAGTACTGCAGAGACTTCAGAAGATAGCGAAGATAACCTTATATGAAAATCTTGTGCAATTAGAAATATTCAGTTGAAAAATCTGCAATATTTTTCAATGCTTCTGCAATACATGTATCCTACTTCATATTAACTACCTCTATAAATTTCAGAAATTCATCTTTAGATCACCACTCAAATTTAAAAGGGCCCTTTCAGAAAATGCCTGGAGCATTCAACTAGACCAAAAAAATCCTAAGAAGCTCTGAAGGGACTACTAACTTAGTACCCTTCTCTGATAACTTTAGAGGCTGGCCAGTGTAAATACAGTTGAAATTTGAGGGTTATCATTTACAGGATTGCCCCATACCCACATACACTGCTCCCCTTGACCTTTGTGCCTTTTCAGACTGTTCACCTAAATCCTTTCTTCAACCTGAGCTTGGATATGCATTTGATTTTGTATTGTACAATTTGGCTTTCCTTCTGCCCTCCTACTAGCTGTATCTTTCACCTTAGCACTTCAGCTAATTGCACTAAGAGTAGAAAACAAGTAAAGACATATCGCTTATTCTAACATATATTTTTCTACACTGAATCAAACTTGGGACCTTTCATTGTCCAGGCAAGTGCTGCACCACTGAGGTATATCCCTGGCCCCCATTATTCTGAAGATGACAAATAATTGGTATGTGCTCAAGGTACATTCAACACATTCCTTGATTAGATTAAGTGTCTCACTCCTTTGCCAGAATAATCATAAGTCATGGTCACCAAGCAGAACATATATCTATTATTAAGTAAGAAAGCTGCTACTATGCTAAAACTTGGGAATAGTAATGAAAACAACAGGCAAACTGTTGGCAGAAAATATTGCAACCCTTCCAATCTTGAAGATGTATACCAAGGCCCATTCTGGGACAACTGACAACCCAAATGCTAAGGCTTCTTGTTGGGATTGTGATATTAATTGAACAGGTTTGTTGCAGGAACAATTAATGCCATTAAATTGCAAATTGTACTTAAAGTTTCTAATATGTATGCAACCATGTGATTAAAAGGGAAAATATAACACTAGATGAAGAATTGTCAAGAGCTACAAAAGTCAGGAATGAAGAGTAAAATAGACAGTCAATATTTTACAGTTAAAATCCATGTAACTAGCTACTCCCCCGAGCATATTTCTCTGCCTCTTTTTCACAAAAGCCAGGTACATGTTTTGCTTTTGTAACCAACCATACCCTGAACTCATATGTTATGTCAACCATTTTCTGCCCACAACTACTAAGAGTTCAACTTCGCTTAGTATGTAACATATATGATACAGTTTTCTTCTATGCCAATCAGGAATAATATGCTAAGATGCAACCAATAAATAATCGCCAAATTTTTTGCTTCTGTACTTCTCATTGTAAACATTAAATAAGTTTTAGAGTACCAGTGCACAGGGCCTGACACTTTGGGAATACATTTCTACCAAAACCCACTGAAAAGCAGAAATATGCCTCAAATCCTAGGTGATGTTTCAGTGTTCTTTGCCTCTGCAGTGCCAGGGCAAAGACCATACTTCACTGGCTAAAAATATCTGTATCTGTCTGTGCTCACAAGAGAAACAGATTGAGTGGAAGTTATACAAATGCACTAATTTACCAGAAAGGCTTACTATGGCTGTCTTCAGTCAAGTATGGAAGTGTGAAAAAGCGCTGTTTATGTACTGGCAATATTAATATCCAAGACAAAGCCTGGAGTTTACTGTATTGGGAGTCTTCTTCAGCAAACTAAAAAATGTGTGATGGAAAATTAAAGGGTCTCTGCTGAAATCTGAGGGGTCAGTGTTGGAGGCTAGGAGATAATGCCCAAGGTGAAGGTGAAGGTAAAGCATGAAGCTCCTCCAAAGAAAGACAACTAATCCTTTATTATTTTTGCCCTTTTAATCCTTCAGGGACAATCCTATTGTTTGTTTCCTCTTAAACCTACGATGGATCTTTTTTGTCTTTTTGAGACAGGGTCTCGCTATGCAGTTCAAGCTGGCCTTGAGCTCACTTTTGTAGCCCAGGCTGGTCTCAAACTCATACAAATCCTCCTGCCTCGGCCTCCCAAGTGCTGGGATTGCAGGCGTGCGCTACCACGCCCGGCTTCCTACGATGGATCTTATGCCTTTAGTATTATGCTGATCCAGTTTAGTAGTTCATTTATTACTCATGTTGACACAGATACATATCAGCTCACTGAAATAGTATTTTAATTGTTTTATTTTTATTTTTTCTGTCACTGTTGTGGTACCTGACACCATTTTTATTAGCTTCATAATCATCATCCAGTAAGAAAATATTCTAGAGTAATATCATTAAAAACAACTTTGATAAAGCATGGTCACTACTATGCATTATAAAACAGATATGAGATATTTTATATTCGTAGAGATATGACACAGTACTGTCCAACATCTATAATCTAAAAGATAAAATTAAAAAGGCTTTATTTCAGACTTGATTCAATTTTCCCAGCAGAGAGCCCAAAAGTTGATTTGACACAGCTCTGTAAATAAACGTGCTTTCTCAGATAGCTTTTGCTTTCATTAATGGCATAGTTTATTCATTCTTTTCATGAACACCAACTAAAAACTTAAAAAAAAACTGGGACAAAAACAAGAAATGGGGAATGGGGGACAGCAAGAAGACTCATATTAAAATGAATGAGTGAAGGCAAGCAATATTCAACCTAACCAGGATTTTAGCAAATCTAAAGAGTAACAGCTCCCTTGAAGAAATTAGCTGCTAAGTAGTAGTGCTTGGAAGCTTCGGACCACAAGCAAAACACAGCATCATTTCAAAGAGTAGTAGGCAAATATCACTCATGTGGGTATATTCAAGGATACTGACATCAATATTTAATCATCTGATCACTTATCTCAGAAGAAGGGGAGATCAGTTACTACTGTACTTTGATTTTGTTCAACCCAATCACCACGTTAAAGAAATAGAAAGCTGCCACAAGGAAAAAAAAAAAAAAAAAAAAAAAAAAAAAAAAAAAAAAAAAAAAAAAAAAAAAAAAAAAAAAAAAAAAAAAAAAAAAAAAAAAAAGGGCTCCTCTGTCCAGGACCAGTTATCTGTAGTTTTTTATCTGGAAACCTAAAAACACTATAACCATACTCAAAGACCACAAGGGAGAGCAGAAACCATATAAGATATATTAGGTGGGACCTGATGTATCTCAGGCTGAGCTCTTCCTGTGTGGTATTATTTTCCTGCTTCTGGGTTGTCATTTAGTCATAAAGCAGTGGTTCTCAACCTGTGGGTCATCACCCCACCAGGGGTCGAATGACCAAAACACAGGAGTCGCCTAAAGCCATTCTGAATCATAACCATAGCAAAATTACAGTTTTGAAGTAGCCACCAAAATTAATTTTTGGTTTGGGGACACCGCAACATGAGGAACTGTATTGCGGGGTCATAGCATTAGAAAGGTTGAGACCAGGGCCATAAATATTTTGGTCTTTTTTTTGATAAATAAAAAGCATGGGTTTAATCTGTACAAAAGAAAAAGGAACAATATTCAGAACAAAAATGGAAGGCTTTTGAAGATAACTTACACATTATACATTTTTCAGGAATAACTTTTAATTTTTAATGATTATTTTATTAATATTAATAAGAAATAACAATATATAACAATGTGACAGTTTCAAAACGCATTAGTAGTACATTTCATTATTTGATACAATACATATTGTTGTCTTCCTGCTAGATATACAGAGCCCAGAGTGTAGGTCTTATAATTTTTCAAATCATTATTGGTACAACCAAATTTCTTCTCATTGAACTAAGAGAAAGCAGCTGTATACATAATTCAATGTCTGATAATCACAGAGGGTTATTGGTAAAACTGGTAAAGTTGGAAGCTGTTGCTTTAAGCCTTTTACAGCTCAACATTGTAATCTAGCTTTCTTTTTAATGCCTTGTGATTAAACTTTTCTGCTGGGTGGTTAAGGGCAAGTTTCACCAAGACCTGTATAGCAAAACATGTAACTTTTGTATTTTTATTTTATTTATTTTTTCCTGGACAATTAAGTTGTTTATTGATTACTCATGATAATGTATGATAAACAGCTTCAATCCCATCTATTATTGTATTGGGTACCATTATTCAATTTAGCTATATAGGATGTGCCAACAATCATTTTTATAACCATGTAGCAAACTATTTGCGTGGGTGACCTTTTCAATGATAAAATTCAAAGTTACAACAGTAATTGTGAGTTCAACTATTCCAAAATTTCTGAAGACACTGATTTCTTTAGCCTAGCCATTGTAAAGAAAATATAAATAAAACCTGACATCACTCTGAGGGAATTCTAACTTCATACAGTTGGGAACGTTAACCAACATGGATTCAAAGTAGTCTAATTTACACAGCACACTTTTAAAAAGACACATTTATTCAGTGTCATGATCAGACATTTAGCAATCAAGAGCATATGTGTAAAGGTGTTCTACATTAAAACCCATTGTTGGAATGCTTTACACTTTCCAAAGAACAGAAACTAAAACAATCTGTTATATGACTTGTCGCAAATGCAGTCCTCAAGGTTTTTTCCCATATGCATGACTATTGTCTAAAACATGTTTTATTTGTAGCAGCTAGGCGCTGCAACCACTGTGCTTGGCTGAATTCACAAGTCTGTTGTAACCTGTAGCTTCTCTGGCTCTTCTCTGATTCTCTTGTGCTAAGGTTTGTTTCCTGGATGTGTTTAAAGCCTGATAGTGCCATAGGTACTGCTGCTGCTAGAGCCACCATAGGCTTCTTTATTTCATGCATTGGTAAAATATTGACCTTCATGTTCATAGGGCCTGGAGCTTCAGCCTCTGAAGTTTCCTCCTTTAATGGGTCCGAAATTAGAAGACTGACTCTCGTAATTGCCAAATTTATTATAGTTTCCACTACTTCCATAATTGCTTCCATCATTACTAGATCAATTGTAGCCATCTCTTCTGCTATCATATCCACCCGCAACCCATCTGCCACCAATGCCACTTCAATCACTGAAATTTTCTCCATGACTGAAAGTGTCATTGCCATGAAAACCATCTTCATGACCGCCAACACAATTTCAGGAAAGACTTCGGCCTCTTTGGCTAGACGAGGCACTAGCTATTTCCTGCTTTCACAGGACTTTCCTCAGTTCATGGTTGTGGCCATTCACAGTGTAGTATTTTTGAATGCCAGTCTTATTCACAGAGTCATGATCATCAAAGGTTACAAAAGTAATGTCTTGGTTGGTCATAATTTCAATCATTTTTTTATTTTTACATACTGCTCAAAATAATCTCATAGCCAATATCTTTCAGTATATACTTTGATAGATATTAAAGATATTTGCCATCAACAAATATTTTCCTTACCATTAAGTGGGCACCTGGTCTTGGAGAAACTTCTATTGAGAAGGCTATCTTTGCTTTCACAACTCTTCCATCCACCTTGTGTGGCCTGGCATTTGTGGCTGAATCCACATCCTCCACAGTGGCATAAGTGAACACCCCAAAGCCTCTAGAGTGCTTAGTGTTTGGATTTCTCATTACCACATAGTCTGTGAGTGTTCCTCATTGCTGAAAATTGCTCCTCAGATTCTCACCAGTTTTTTCAAAGCTCAGCTCTCTGATGAAGAGCTTCCATAGCTGTTTGGGCTCCTTGGGAGATTCTGACTTAGACATTAGGGCACTTTGCAGAGAGAAAGATGATGCCTGCTCCACAGGGTTCACCAGCAGAAAAAAGTAAACCCAGTAAATTCTTTTTAACCACAGCATAAGCATAACCACAGCTGTGACTGATATTTTATTTTCCTGTATATCTCTTTGCAACTGCTTCACGCAATCTATTTCTTTCCTGTATTGTTCATTCATGGATTCCATCATTTTTTACTTCTCTAATTTTTCATCAATGTCTTTTTTAGAAGAATTTATTAACTCTTTCATTACAGTTTTCTTCTTTTTTATTTCAGAGTTTATTTTTGATCTGATTTCCTCTGTACTTTTCCACAATTGTTCCTTTACTTTAGATGCTGTTAATTCAGAGATTTCAGCTGAGTGATGCATATTTTCTTCTATGCTAGTGTCTCCTGCATTTGTTCTGGGTGGGGTCGAGGCCTGAGATTGCGTTTTGCTCCTTCTCTGTGTGATTTTGTAAAGCTCTGTCCCCGGACTTTTGCTGTAGTTCTTTGGTGCAGTTACGCCATTAGTAGCTACTGAAATTTGGGTCTCTCTGCTGTGCTCAGTGTCTTCCTGCTGCTGTTTATAAAAGTGAACCTGATGTATTCTTCTGGCAAGATGTTCAGTTCCTGGTTGGATTATAGTTGTGGCCTGGGATGGATAGCTTGATTTAGAGAGCTTCAATGTAATATAAGATAGACAGAGAAACAAACACCTTCTATTGCTTCTTGCTGGTATACTGGGCACTCAACAGTGGCTGTAGCCAGATCAGCATTGGTGAGTGGGAATCCATATTGCTGAGCCCATTCATAACCACCATGCCTGCCAACGTAGCCACTCTGTTCATGAACCCACTGGGCAATGGCAAGGGTAGCTGAAGAAGGATGTTGGTCACTACAGAATGAGCCATATTGTCCACTTGATTATTAAAGCCCTCTTCTGATGTAACCTTTCATTGGGCATTCACATGGCATTCACAAATCTTTTTATATCTTTTTCTCATATGGAGAGATCTATCCACATACCTTTTCCCCAAATAAGTTTGTCATTTATTTTCCAATCATGGTCCTTCCAAGCTCCTGACCAGCCAGCCA
>PVJA010028329.1:0-27713 GCA_004027025.1 Myocastor coypus | reverse complement strand
CGCAGAGCTAGATTGGTGAGATGAGCTTTAGGAGGCTTAGATTCAATAGCCTCCAACGTCACAAGCTTCACTGGTGGCACACTGCAATTGCAAAACCTTTGATTGTATATGTATCTGCTTCCTCTTAGTCCAAAGAGAAGTATATTCTTTCCTGTTTTTTTTTGTTTCTTTCTTTCTTTTTTCTATGCAACATTAATAGCGAGGGGGGTCATGCCCACACACTGCACTCTATAGAATGATTGTGAGGACAATTTGCAATATGTCAACTTTCAAAGAAAAAAAGGGGGAAAAGAAAAAAAAAAGTAATGTGGATTTAGAAAGGTTAATGTTTAGTTGTTTGATCAATCTTATATACCTATATGTATTAATCTAAACTGATCCGATTATGAAAATATGTAATATAACCATTGTTAAATTTAAACAATAAAAGAATTGAAAAAAAATAAATTAAAAAAAAAAGACAATCATCCACCGGGAAGAAATAGTTTTAAACATATGTGTACTAAATGCTGGTGCACCCTATCTCATGAAACATACACTCCTCTGCATGGAAGGCCAAAAGGACAGGTATACATCAGGACATTTACTAGGGAAGACCAGTATCTCACTCTCACAAATACATCAAACGAAAGCTCAAATCATTTAGAAATATACAATTACAATTAGACCTATAGGTAGACATTCACCCAGTCTCATAGAAATGAAATCCAATGTAGATTTGCTAAGCTACACAAGAGTCACGCTATGCTTGGAAGAAAGATCTTAGAGTGGTTAGTGTTATCAAAAAATATGCAAAAGCTGAGGGCAGCTGCCAGAACCTGCTTGTCCAGCACCATAAGTTGGAGCTGAAAGGAGCCAAGCCCAGCAGCCAGGCCCCACATATTTAGTTCAATTTTGGTACACCATGATTCAGTGAGTTGAGGCATCCCACTAAACCAAATGGGGCCGAGACTGAGGTCCAGACCTACGAGGAGGATGCTTGTACCACGGAGGTGGCCTGGGGTAATTTAGGTGAAATGATCTGCCAGAATCCCAGGTACATGAAGGGGATGAGCCCAGACAGCGAGAACTCAGGGAAACTAATTGAAATACTGCTTCCCAGTTGACATTCTGGTTTTTTATATAGCTATAATGGTTGCTCAGCCGGTCGTGGTGGCTCACGCCTATAATCCCAGCACTCGGGAGGCTGAGGCAGCAGGATCGGTGCGAGTTCGAGACCAGCCTGGGCTACAAAAGTGAGCTCAAGGCCAGCCTGAACTGCATAGCGAGACCCTGTCTCAGAAAAAAAAAAAAAAAAAGGTATAATGGTTGCTCCTATGGCCTAAAGTGTGAACTCATTTGTTACAAAAGCGTTTAAATTTAAAATTTCATTGACTGTTATTAGTATTGCTAATTGTACTACTGTAAATAGGACACCATATCAGACTTAAGCAGAGGTTTTACCTTGGGTAGTAATAGTGGGAGGTTCTTGGGTAATAATCAATATCCAACATGCCTCTCTCAATCAATAGAGAAGCCAAAATCTTGGTACACTCACCAGACAAGAATCTCTGACATAGGAGAGATACCTAAAAAACAGACCTTTGACGGAGAGGTTCTGATTGTAGTGATATATCTATCTATGAACCGATTTTCACAAAAATGTATCACAGAAATAAAAATGGGGTTCTCTCTGAAATAGAAAATGAGAAACGAAGGAGGAAAATTCAGTCTCGGCCCCCAGCCCACCAAGAACATACCCAGGAGATACAAGCATAGGAGAAATTTCAGGTTCCACACCTGAAATCTCTGAAATAATTGCAAATGTGGTAAGGAAACAATAACAGAAAGGCATAGAGGAAAACAGATCAGAAATAGTTTCTTTCACAGGTTGAAAAGAAAAGAAATCATGACTATCATAAAAGATTAAGTTCTACTACAGAAGACAGTGATGTAAAACAGAATAGAAAAATGATGGAAACTGACTGAAAAATACAGGAAAGAAACAGAATGCACAAAAAATTCAAAGACATATACAAGGAATCCAAAACCCCATTCAGCTTCTTCTTCTTGTAAGAGGGCAGAGGTGTCCTGCCCAGGCCATGAAAGGTATGCATATCCGAAAGCCCACAAAGTATCTGAAGGATGTCACATTAAAGATGCAGTGTGTGCCTTTCCGACGTTACAGTGCTGTAGTTGGTCAGTGTGCTCAGCCCAGACAGTGGGGCTGGACACTGTTGGTGGCCCAGAAAGAATGCTGAATTTTTGCTGCACATGCTTAAAAATGCAGAGAGTAATGCTGAACTGACGTGTTTAGACGTAGATTCTCTGGTTACTGAACATATCCAGGTGAACAAAGCACCCAAGATGTGCCGCCATACTTACAGAGCTCCTGGCCAGATTAACCTATCCATGAGCTCCCCCTGCCACGCTGAGATGATCCTTACTGAAAAGGGACAGATTGTTCCTAAACCAGTAGAGGAGGTTGCACTGAAGAAAAAAGATATCCCAGAAGCAACTGAAGAACCAAAAACTTAGTGGCATGGGAATAAATTAAGCATAAAATAAATGCAAATAAAATGAATGTTGTTGACTATTAAAAAAACTCCACTTAAAGTTGGCAAAGTTGTTTGATGGTCAATACCAACTTTTAGGCATTGAAGACATCATTGCAGCTAGTGAGCAGAGATGGAAAGATGTTGAAAAGCAAATAGTATCAAGGAAATTTCCATGGGGATTATGAGAAACTTTTTGTTAATTTGCAGACATCTGAAAATTTAGTTTTCATGTTTTGATTTTCTAGAGAAGTGGATTTGCAGTTTTTCTTACTTTGAAATTATCTGTGATGTCTGCCCATTAGTGTAGATTGTGTCAGAACAGACAGCATTGGGGTAATAATTCAGGATAGGGAAGATGGAAGGGGTGGAAATGGGAAGAGTCAGAGATAATTCACCAATAATGTGAGAGTAATGTCCAAAAATTGACATTCTTTGATCTGTCTGGAAGCTTTTTTGAACTACCAAGCTTTGTTTTCCTTTTTCTTGACCTGACTCAGATATTAGTCAATGTATACAGAATTGTCTTTAAAGGAAAAATTATTTCTTTACTTATTTGTTTGGTGCAGCGTCTTCCTGTGCAGCTCAGACTCTTAAAGATCTTCCTGTTTCAGCTTTCCCAGTGCTGGGATTGCAGGCATGTATCATGACACCAATTGCAGTGGCCATCCCGGAGTGCCTTGGGGTTCTGCAGGGCTTGTGGTTCCGGCTATCAAACCCTAGTCCTTGCATTTGCACGGCAGATGATCTCACAAGCTCTTGCAGAATTTTCTAAGGTCCATTTTAACCAAAGAAATCCCTGGTAATTGTTTATCATTTCAATTGCTTGATGCAGAGATAAACATTGGAATATATAGAAAGTTAAACTGAATGTGAAAAATTAAAATGAGCTGGGGGCTAAAAATGTCCAAAGTTTAGACTGGCCAAATAGCTCAGCTGATTAAAGAACCTGTCTAGGCAGACACAGTGGCTGGCGTTCAATCCCTGGATCTCCAAGAAGCCATGCTGATTCCTCCCCTGGGGCACTCTAAGCAGGCAATTGAGACTGGGTGTGGTGGTGGACACCTATAATCCCAGCTCTTGGGAGGCTGAACATAGGTGGATCACTACGAGTCTGGCCTACATAGTGTGACACCCTGTAAGCCCATACTAAAATAAAAAGAAAATGCCCAAAAGTTTTGAAGTTTGGATACGTTTCTAAGAATCTATAGTCCATGTGCATATGTAGAGTGATACACATGCCTAAAAATAGATACACCCAATAAAGCCTCTAAATTCTAATTTAAAAAAAAAAAATTTCTGTATTTGGTTCCTGGTCTCATTCTGGAGCTCAGACTTATAATGATCTTCCTGTTTCAGCCTCCCCAGTGCTGGGATTACAGCCGTATACCACCATGTCTGATTTCAGTTGTCAGCCTGGTGGTCTGAGCACTGACAGCCAGGCACGCAGAGCCACTGATTGAATTTGGGTCTTTGTATTTTCCTGTCTAAGGCAGGCGCCTAGACTGCTATCACCCTGGCCCTAAATTCTAATTTCTGACAGTTGTTGACATTAGGTAATGATAGAATGTAAAGGCTAAAGCAGAAGTGTAAATTGTTTTAATATTGAACGTCTACCTTACCTTGTCTAAGAAACTCAATGAAATCCAAGGGGAATAAGTTGAAAAGGGACCACACAGGCACATATCGTCATTAACTTCGAAATTCAAGGCAAGGCAAGAACCTTAAGTATGCCCACCAAGAAGTGATTTGTCATATAAATTCCTCTCAGTAAAATTAATAGCTGCTCTTTCATGAAAGAACTGAAAGGCCAAGGGCGAAAGAGATAAAAAAAAGTTACATATTATGAAAACAGTCACAAAAGCACAGGGGAGTGGCTATATTAATGTTAGATAATATAAATGGTAAGATAAACGTTTAACTATAGTGAATAAAGATTAGTTGTTAATTATAAAATGATCAGTCTATCAACAAGATAAAAGATATTACAGATACGTATGCAACTAACAATAGGACACAAATACAAACAAAGCAACAATGAAAATAAAAAAAAATTAAATAATGTAGATATCTCATATTTTTTGCTATCATACCTATGAGGACAAAAACTAGATTAACAAGGCAATGAGACTGAATAACTGTACATAATTATTTTAGAAAACTCTAACAACCCAAATACATGACCTTGTCAAGCAATTTGGAATGTTTAACAGAATTAACTACAAATTTGACCATAAAAATTCAGAAATATAAATATTTTGACATCTCTATAAGTGCTTTCCACAATCATAATGCCATGAAAGTATAAATTAATAACTTTAAAGTTTAGGAAAATCACATGCCAACAGCCAACTTCTAAATAGCCAATGAGTAGAAATGTTATTGTAACTTGTGCATTAGAGAACACTATGAAGTGGGTCAATAGAAATAGACAACGCAAAATTTATTGGATGCAGGTGAAGTTGTAATGGGTCAACTGAATTTTGAGCGGAAACTATGGAAAATTATTAAGTTCTCTTATGTTTCCCATTATCTACTCTAAGAAATGTGTTCTCACTCTATTTTCAAGGCTGTTTAGTAAGGAGTGACAGTAACTTTCTCCCTCTACTCCCTAATCTAAGTCCTGTAAACATATTTGGCTTAAGATGGATTTTGTAAAAACAGCTTACTCAACCAAACTTCACAGAGCCCAGTTGTGCATGTGCTAGGCAGTGACACACCCCTTGATCATGTGACTTTTGCCTTAAAATCTGCTTGCTTCCACGCCAAGGGGACAGCCTTCACCTGTGTGAGAAATGACTGGTGGCCCTGAGCTCAGTCATAAAGGCTCATTTTAAATTCTCATTTTGGACTCTGGTCTGGCTTCTGCTTGACAACCTCTAACAACGTTTTACTTTAAAAGAGAGTCAGAGCCGGGCGTGGTGGCGCACGCTTGTAATCCCAGCACTTGGGAGGCTGAGGCAGGAGGATTGGTGCGAGTTCGAGACCAGCCTGGGCTACAAAAGTGAGCTCAGGACCAGCCTCAACTGCATAGCGAGACCCTGTCTCAAAAAGACAAAAAAAAAATAAATAAAAGAGAGTCAGAGCCACGGTTTGATCCCCAGCACCACATACTGCACCAGCCTCACCCACCAGGCAGGCTGAGCCGGCCACAACACAAATAAATAAATAAATAAATAAATAAATAAATAAATAAATAAATAAATAAAATTAAAAATAATGAAAGAGTCAGAGTTAAAATATTTGTTAAAAGAAAGGAAAAAATTTCCATCAATAATCTAGCATTCATCCTCATGAAGTTAGAAAAAAAGCAAAACAAACCAGGTACATGAAAGAAATTAATAATTAATAATATTACAAGCAGTAGTAAATTATAGGCAGGGAAACGTTTAAAAGAAGGAACAAAAAAGTTAGAGAGTTACCGTGTGGTCCTAAAATTAAATTCCCAGGAATGTACTAAACAGAACCAACAACATGGTCACACAAAATTCTGTACATGCCTTTCTTTTCATCTGGGGATTAGACACTCAGGTGTTCACACTGAGCTATAATGCACCCCTTTTTAGATTTATTATTTTATTACTTCTTTATTTTTAAAGAATACAAAATAATAATAAAAATAAAATTGTATGAGAAACAAAAGAAGACACTTTGTTCCAGAAAACTATCTTCATGGTGGGACTTACATCCCCTTGGCTCCCCAATAATTATAAATATGTTGCAGTGCAGTTACTTTCACCATGAGTTTCACTGAGAGCAGTAGATTGCACCTAACTTGATGGGATTCCAATAACATATTTTTGGAATTAGAAATATTGACTTGTTGCACTGAGAACAGAACTTGGAGGGAATCCTATGGTTGGCACTCAGTGTGATCGGATCAGGTCACACAACCCTCTCAACATCATGACTACTCACCAGAATCACGTGGAGGCAATCCACTGGCCCTTGCATGACCAATTTAGAGTTGAGAAGAGCATTTTACTAACAGTAGTGCTCAGACGCAAGTAGCAAATAGGGTTCTATTTGTCAAGGGTAACAACAGATCAATCTCTTCTTTAGTCACAGAAGAGAAAGAATTATTGTTTATTGATTATGAAATTGAAAAGTACACCCACAAACTACAGCCATATATAACCTCGTGAAGGGCACCACCTGGTCCTTCCAATTTAACAGCCCTGGAAGAAGTGCAGATCAGAAACAGCTTACCACTATAAAACATTCCAAGGTTTCTGACCTAGTGCTTGGAAAAAAGGTAATTGTAATAGAGAAAAGCCCTGATGGAACTATAACAAAAGAGTTAGTTGTATTGCCCAGGACAGGGATTTCCTAATGGCTTCTAGAAAACAAGGGAGCCTATTTTTAAAAATGCAGAAGATCCTATCACCCTTCTGGCCACTGCCCCTCCACTTCCTATATCCCCTCCCTCAGACATATAGAAAAATCAGGTTAAAAGTGAAACCCCTCCTTCCGCACCCTTAAGGAAGCCAAAGTACAGTGGTATGAGGTCATGTCCACAGACAATGTGCTTTCCTGTCACTAAGGAGACAGAACCATAACACCCTATCCATAAATGCAGTATGAAAACAGCTTTAACATGTTGTTCTTGAAAGAATTAAGGCAGAGTATGTTTGACAATAGTGTCCAAGGCCTTCACACCCTTGGTTGCTTACATAATGTAATTCAAGTCTTTCAAATGGCACTGAGTAATGTGACCGATCTCACTTCGTCGACACAATTCCTACATTTTGAATCACAATAAAAGACTCATCTCAGAACAAGCACAGAGTAATCAAGACACTGGAGATAAAACCCTTAAAACAGTTACACAGGACATGCTATCTGGCACAGGACATAAGGCCAACTTAAAGGTGCAGGCACATGCCCCACTCCTCCTTTTCATGTAATGCAAGGAACTGCTATGCTGTGCATGGATTTCTGCACGAGAAGATGGCACACCTAATAAATCCTTTATCCAGATCCCCCAGAGCCCCAGAAAAACTTACACTCCATTTGCAGCAAGGATGAAAGAAGCTATAAATAGGCAGATTTCACAGAATAACGCAGCTAAAATACTTATTTTCCAGTTAGCATATGAGCGCACCAATGCAGACTATAAAAGGGCCTTAGCCTCAGTACTTCACACAAAGGATTTATGTACTTACATTTGTGCATGCCAAAAGATTGGGTTTACCACCCAGGCTTCTGCACTCATGCCACGGTCTATATCCTAACACTTTCCTAATAAATTCAATATGGTTGAAAGTTTTAATTGTGGCAAGCAAGGACACACTCACTGGCATTGCCCATGGCCTATAAAGATGCCCTCAGTGGATTTACTTGGTACTCAGTGCCCATGTTGCATGAAAGATTTTTACTGGGAGAAAGATTGTAAAGGTAAGTTTCATAAAAGCGGCACACTGTTGCTGAGAAACAAACTATGTGCCCAAGTAGCAATAACAAAATAAGTTAGTCAACACTCCAGTGACTTGTGGTAGATATGTTCAGGTGACAAGTGCAGCAGAGAAACAGGCAGAAGGGAAAATGGAATAGGGCTTTATTTTTGTAAGAACACAGGAGAGAATGTGGGGAAGGATGAGGAATGTTTTTCTCTTGATTAGACAAGGGGAGGCTGAGGCTTTTATGGCCTTCTGTCAGGGATGGAGTTTGAAGGGGATGTTTAGATATACCTGAGGGAGGTGATTCCCTGAGGCAGCAGGAACGGTGAAAGTAAATTATGTCCTGGGCTGTGCTGGAGCAAAAGGGGGTAGATGGTCTCAGGGAAGATGGGCTTTGTTTTAAGGCCTTCAGCCATATTAGATGAACACTGTGATGATTTTAGCAATTCATGCTAGGGCCAGAACCTATCAATTTGGACACAGTTATACCCACTTCAAATCAGACAAATGATGATCTCACTATCACAATGGGTGCAAGAACTTAGGTGCCTCTTAGAAAGAACCACTCAGAGTTCAAAGTCAGATTTGCCAGTGGCTTTGTGCCTTAATTCATCGTGGAGAGAAAAGCCAAATTTAGTTGCCATTGAGATTTCGATTCCTTCCCTTAAAACCACAGATGAACCTGGTAGGGATGAGCCTTTAAACAAGGAATTTTATTTTTCCCCATAGTATTTTGTTTCCTAGACCTATTTGTGACATTAAGTTTAAAGGGAAATCTCTTACTAGACTGATGGATATAGGAGCTGATGTCACTATAATCAACAGCCAATCTTGGCCATCTTCTTGGCCAACTAGACCCACCTCCACAGTTCTGATAGACTTAGGATCTCCTCGATCTGTCTCACAGTGTCTGCTGCCTATTAATACATTGGCTCTCTTGTACTTCGGAGCTCCAGAGCTGTGTGTTACCAGATAGCAGGATGATGACTAAGATGGAATATCAAGAATGCAAAAATGTAGCTAAAACCTGCAGTGCTGTACTCTTACAATTCTGCTTCTAATTGAACAGAAAGGATATAAAATTGAATCTAAAATGAAGGCCGTTGGTACTCTGAAGGAAAAGTTAAGGATTTTTTTAACATTTGTAAGAGAACAATAACAATTGAGTCACCTCAAACCTACTTTACTGTAACTGTTTTTAAAATTGCTAGGAGTTGTACTCTTTCTGCACTCTTTCTCGATCTTATTAGACCTCACTCTAATCCTCTAGGTTTGTTGTCCTCAGTAAGTTATTATACAGATGCTACTGTAAATCTGATTTTTAGTTTTTATAAAGCAAGGCAACCCCATAAATTTGTCTCTCAAAATTCTAAACTTTTGCAAAAGGAATGTAAAATTATCAGAGCACAAAATACACAAATCATCATTTCTCATCCTGCTTGTCAGCTCATTCCTAGGCCAATTCCTAAACAAAAATACAATCCCAGGGGTCTTAGGACCAATCGGTCATGGTAAATGATTACCACCCATATATCTTCTTTTAACAAGCCTAAATATATTCATGCTTTTATAGATATGTACTCACATGTGCCCCAGGCTCTCTGTCATACGAGTAAGCAGAAGCAACATGTCTTACAACATTGCATATCAGCCTTAGCTAACTTAATGTTACCAACATTAAAATCTTATGTTAGTCCTGCTTACATTAATAAAAAATTTCAGAGTTTTATTGATAATTATAAGATAAAGCATGTTATAGGGGACCCTTGAAATCCCCAAGGTCAAATTGTAGTCCAACACACTTGTCTTAACTAAAAATTCAGCCTGTCAAAAAAAATAAAGGAGGAACACAGAGTCGAAATTTTGCTACATATATTTAACTTTTCTGAATCCAGCTTTGGGTGACCTCCAGTGGATTGGTTTAGAATCACTTTTAAATTGAGACTGAGGGGCCTGGCAGGATGGCTCAGTGGTCTAAAGCGCTTGCAGGCTGCTTCAGGCACCATGGTTCAATCCCCGGCACCACATGCTGCACCAGCCCTGAGGCTGAGCCGGCCATAAAAATAAATAAATAAAAACAAACAAACAAAAATTTAAAAAAAATTTCTAAATAAATAAATAAATAGAGACTGAGGTTATGGTTATATTTGCATAGACAATTGAGAGACATTATGATGACCAGAACCGTTCCATGGCCAGAATCCAACCCATCTACACAACACATCAAGCTCCCTGCTGAGACTTCAATCAATGAACCCAATAGGAAATCATCCACGTTGCTGGGAAGGCCTGCAGCAGACCTTTCATGAAGCTTGCCACCTAGTTCACAGCCAGCGTTGGTTCCAGTCACATGACTATATTCTCTTTACATTGCGTTATAGCAGCTTCTCTGGATACTCCTGTGGTTCAAGGAAAAGTGCTTTGGGCCTTTATACCTAATGCATCCTTGCTTAGACCTCCATGGATGGATAGGTCCTAAGAGTTTTTCTATTCTACAGAAAGAAATAGCCCTACATATAACATTCAGCCTGGGCTACAAATTTTAATGCATTTATAGGAACAGACTAAGCTTAATATCACATCTCATGTTAGATGTCTTCCTTTGGTTCTATGCCATCTACAACAAGACGCTAGCCTTTGCATGTTGGCTACAGATCAGACTTGGCAAGTACAACAGTTTAAAGGACAGTTGGCCTTATTAACCTTAAATTCTATTCCATTGGATGGTAACTTTGTAAGAGATTTTAAACGTATCATTCCTGTCTGTATTCCAGAAGCTCAAGCCCCTCACTTTGAGGAAGGTGATTTGGGCACATGGCAGACTTACAGGGATCCATACCATGGATGGGCTATATACAAATTTAATTATTCCTTTATAGACGTCCCCTGCAGGATACTTTCTAGGGAAGGATGAAGATTGGCATAAGAGTTCTTGTACAGACTTCTTTGACTGTATCATTTTCTCAGAGTCCTTGTCCAGTGTTACATGGACAGGTAGAGGCCTCAATCCTTCCATCCCCAGACTCATTATCAGTGACAAACCTGGGCCCATATACTTTATAGAATCTATCCCCACCTTTTCATAGTAGACTCCTGCAGAGTAGGCATCTACAACTAATAGTTGGAGGAAAAGTCTAAGTAGTATTACAGGGACACAGATATATAAAAGTAAATATATGTGCTTATGGACCTCAAGTACTATTAAAAAGAAATATGTTCTCATGTACTAATGGTTATCTGATCCATTGCATCATGCCTGAACATTCTTCCAATGATTCCACAGTGGTGATCATGATCACACGCCTGGAACATGGCTTCCAGTCAGTCTAATGAGCCATGGTGTCATTCACCTAATTCTTTCTTGGTGGAGACATTAGCTAAGAGGTTTATCAATTAGACCAAGAGGATAATTTGATTTATTACAACAGGGATAACTTCCTTGGTGCTTTTGGTATCCTGTGCAGTTGCTGATTCTATGATGTTATCTCATTCCATATTAACTGCTCACCTTGCAGACAACTGGACAAGAATTTCTGGTAATAGCAGGTAATTCAGTGAAATACTAATATAAAGTCAGTAACCCCAGTGAGCATTCTAAAAATCTCCATGCCTTGAATGGAAAATAAAATTGAAAGCTTACAATTATAACAAGATTTAAAATGTCACTATAGGGGCTGGTGAGATGGCTCAGCTATGTAAAGCATCTGCTTAGGAAAGCTTAGGCAACCACAGGGACCACAGCTCAATCCCCAGCACCACATGCTGCGCTAGCAACACCCCCAGGGCAGGCTAAGTCAGCCATAATAAAAATGAATAACAATAAAAAATAAAAGCAAATCTCAAAAAAAGGTGGCCTATCTCTTTAAAAAATAAATAAAAAGTCACTATAATATGACTCAGTTTTGTATCACCCCATTACCATATAACACAATTGTTCATCCTTGAGGACTAAGCAAGAAAGTTTGCATCTAGTTGTTCCCCCAAAGCCTCATGTAAATCATGGGGCTGTCAAGCAGGCAGCTCAAGGGGGCAAGGACCAGCGCGGGGCTTGAGGGGGCGTGATCAAGAGAGATTCAAACTGTTAACCTGACAGCAGGCACTGTCAGAGGTTTGTCTCCCCCAGGTGGCAGTTTCTCAGAGGTATGGAGCGAATCATCGTGGACACGGCAGTGCCCCAGCCTCTCCTGCAGACCCTATGAAGTGGAGGCAGCATCTTGAAACCTCCAGTAACTGAGAGCTAAATAAACCTTTCCTCCCCTAAGCTTGTGTGTTGGGTATTTGTCCCAGCAACAAGAGAAAATTAACTAAGACACAGCTACAAGGACCTATCCATTTAAATATTACTTTGGATATAGATGTTCTTCACAGAAAGGTATTGTGAAGTCTTTGAAGGGGGCATGCGTGTTTCCCTGGTAACCTGTACCTCATTCACTGTAATGTGAGCCAGGTTGAGGCAGGATAAAGAGCCAGTGCTCCACACTGTCAGGTGGGATTGAGCCTCAAGGTAATAACAGATGGTCACGTTTGATGCCCAGATTAAAGACAGGGATAAGTTTGCTGATGCTATAGAGCAGTTGAATCCATTTACGTATCTCAAGGCTCACTTTTCGTTTTCTATTGGGATTGGTATACCCGTTCTCTTCTCTATAATCCTTCTCATTAAAGTGGGTTTTTTTTTTTAATTTTTTATTTTATTTTATTTTTCTTGTTTCAGAACCCTTGCCTATTTATTCACTCACTTTTATGGCCGGCTCAGCTCACCCCGAGGTCAGGGCTGGCACAGCATGTGGTGCCGGGGATCGAACCACCGTCCCTGAAGCCGCCCAAGCTTCCCCAAGCAGGCGCTTTAGACCACGGAGCCATCCCACCGGGCCTCTCATTAAAGTGTTTCATGAGCATGCTCAGCCCAACAACAGCGACAGGCTACGTGGCTAGAACTCACACTGCTCCAGCTTCTTTAAAACAAAGAAGGGAGCGTGCAGGACCAACTGAGCAGCTCTCATTGGTAGAACAGTTATTGTCTCCGTTTTGGCTGAGCCTAATCCTGTGTCCTTGTATTGATACGTACAGGGCTGGCTAGGACTTGTGTTTATCATTTCCATTGGCCTTAAGCAATATATGTTGGTCAAGCTGAGGTGCTAGTGAGAGTGAAGGTGGCATGCATATTTCCCTGATAACCTACACCTGCTGCTCTTTAATGTGAGCCAGGTTGAGACAGGACAATGAGCCAGTGCTCCGTGCTGCCAGCTGGAGTCGAGACTCAACCTAAAAGCTATGAATTCCTAGGGCTTGAAAGATTACATCAGATCTAAAGCACCAGACATTCCAAATATTAGACACTATCTCAGCAACATAATGTAAATTACTTTCTCTGCATATCCTCTCTGCTTAGGACCGAGGCAAATGTAGGCAACCTACCTAACTGAGCTTGCAGTGCTCACATACATCCCACAATTCTCAGCTACTCCTCCTCAAGCCACTACTCCACTGAACAAAACCTGGATACAGCCCTGAGTCATCTTCTTTGTTCTGGAAAGCCATTTTTGTGGCTGTACTTAGGGCCCCTTGGCTCCCCAATAATTATTTTTTAAAAAAGAAATAAAACAATACTTCACAAAACAAAGTGATAGAAATTCAGCAATGGGGGCCTGGCAGGATGTCTCAGTGGTCTAAAGCGCCTGCTTGGGAAAGCTTGGGCGGCTGCAGGGACCGCAGTTCGATCCCCGGCACCACATGCTGCGCCAGCCCTGCCCTCGGGGTGGGCTGAGCCGGCCATGAAAATGAGTGAATAAACAAACAAAGGTTCTGAAACAAGAAAAAAATAAATAAAATAAAAAAATTCTTAAAAAAAAAAAAAAAAAAAGAAATTCAGCAATGGCTGATGTATTACATGATGTTATCTTCAAATGTCTTGCTTACATTTTCAGATATATGTGTGCATGATTCATTTAAAGAAACAAAACAGAACAAATCAATAACAAAGAAGTTATAAGAAATTCAGAAAAGAAAAAATGTTGTAATAAGAAAAATATTAAGTATTAACTGCTCATCAATCTTATATACCTATATGTATTAATCTAAACTGATCTGATGATGAAAATATGTAATATAACCATTGTTAAATTTAAATAATAAAAAATTGAAACTGGAAAAAATATTTTAATATATGCTTGTATTTTGCATTTATGTTTACTCTCTTTTAGTTCATTAAAAACAAAGTTTTGCAAAAAAAAAAAAAGTATTAACTGGTCATTTCAAAAGACCAGCAGAAATCAACAACAGAGTTATACACATTATTCTGGGTATATAACTAAATAGGTATTTATCCCTTTCCTTTGTCCTTTTCCTCATCCCATTTTACTTACAATTTCTTTCCCATTGACAGTATCTGTTGTACCTTTTAGATTTTCATTACTCTTTCAGGCTCTCACACTAGTGAGATATAACAATGTTCACACATATTGATCTGATTTTTCCACTTATCAATATAGTCTCTATTTGCATCTATTTATATACAAAAGCTTCAAATTTATTTTTTTTTATATTATGGCTGGCTCAGCCTTGCCTGAGGGTGGGTCTTGTGCAGCATGTGGTGCTGGGGATCGAATCGAAGACCCCGCTTCCCTAAGTTTGCCTAAGCAGGCGCTTTAAACCACTGAGCCATCTCATGGGCCCTCAAATTTATCTTTTTTATAGCTGAAAAACGCTGTATTTTGTAAAAACACCATATCACTTTTATCCATTCTTCAGTTGATAGCAATTTAGGTTGTTTCCAATATGTAGCTATGACAAATTGTGCTGGTATAAACACGTATGCTCATATATCATTGAGGTACAATGATTTCAGTTTTTTTTTGTTTTGTTTTGTTTTTTTGTCTTTTTGAGACAGGGTCTCACTATGCAGTTCAGGCTGGCCTTGAGCTCACTTTTGTAGCCCAGGCTGGTCTCAAACTTGCACTGATCCTCCTGCCTCAGCGTCCTGATTGCTGGGATTACAGGCGTGCGCCACCACACCTGGCAATTTCAGTTCTCTAGGAAAAATGTCCAGGACAATAATAGCTGACTTGAATGGGACCACCAGTATTAGCTCTTGGAGGAATCTCAATACTGATTTCCATATCGGTTCAACCAATGTGCTCTCCCACCTACAGGAGAGAAGTGTTCCTTTTCTTCCATAGCTTATCCAGCATTTGTTCTTGGTTGACTTCTTGATGATAGGCATTCTTTCTGGCATAAGATGCTATCTCAATATTTCAGTGTTGTTTTAATTTGCCTCTTTTTTAAAGAATTTTTTATTTCATTTTATTATTTTTTTCTTGTTTCAGAACTTTTGTTTATTTATTTATTTATTTTTATGGCCGGCTCAGCATGCCCTGAGGGCAGGGCTGACTCAGCATGTGGTGCCGGGGATCAAACCGCGGTCCCTGCAGCCGACCAAGCTTTTCTAAGCAGGCACTTTAGACAACTGAGCCATCCTGCCAGGTCCCATAATTTGCCTCTCTTAAATGACCAATGATGTTGAAATTTTTTTCATATATTTCTTTGCTATTTGTATCTCTTCATTTGTGGAGTGTGTATTTCTTCTCATTTTGAAAAATAAAACCATAAGCAAAAATAAATAGAAAAAAATGACAGAAACAGGGTAACATACAACACTATTAATTTTACAGATTTTCAAGACAAGAAATGCTAATTAACAGTGGTTTTCAAAAATTATGTTTTTGTTTTTTTTTTGTCTTTTTGAGACAGGGTCTCACTATGAAGTTCAGTGGCCTTGATCTCACTTTTGTAGCCCAGGCTGGTCTCAAACTCACACTGATTCTCTTGCCTCAGCCTCCCAAGTGCTGGGATTACAGGCATGCACCACCATGCCCCGCACCATTATGTATTTTTAATGTCAAATCTTTTGCTCAGATTAACAGACATGCTTATGCAAAATTGGACAAATAATTGAATATTAATGCTTGCTTTTAAGGAATCTTAATTGTTTTCCTTGTATTTTTAAAAATTTTATTTATTTACTTATTTATTTTGTATTTTAGGGAATGGTCTACAGGGTATTCAGGGTCTCACTACTAGATTTGCACTCATAGTTATTCACCTATTTACAGCCTCCCAAGAGTAGGGATTATAGGTGTGTTCCACCACACCCAGTTTCAAAAAGTTATTTTAAAGATAATATAATAATTGATGAGACATTCAAAATGGTACACGTTTAGACGACCAAGATCGGAGGTATTGAAGCATGGTTGTATTACTCACTGCTTTCTTTGATGTTGTTCAGATCACAAACATTAACGTATAGTATTAGTCAAGATGAAAATTCTAACTGTTAACTGCTATTTTCACAAAATGTATGAAATTAGTACAATCATTTCAGCCATCCTGTATGACTTGCATGACATTCCACCTTCCTTTTGACTTATCTTTTCTCTCATCTTCATTGTTTAATCCTTAAATTCAGGTTCTTTCCACTTTACTATATCTATTACACCATTCAGATTGTATTTATTCTTCCATAAGGGAGACAATATAATATTTACACATGTGGGTTTGACTTATTTCACTTATGAGTATAGCCTCTAGTTGCAGGGCTCTTCTCCATAAATCATTAGAGTTTGTCTTTCTGTATAGTACTCCATTTTTACAAAAAGATAAGATTTTTGACCCATTCCTAAATGATGGCCATTTTGATTGCTTCTAAAATTTGGATATGACAAATTTTGCTGCTATAAACATGGGTGCACACATATTATCATGGCATAATATTTTCAGTTCTTTTGGGAAAGTACCCAGAAGGGGAATAGCTGGATTGAATGGGATTTCCAGTCTTAGTTTTTGAGGAGTCTCCACACTGATTTCCACAGTGGTTGTACCAGTCCACATTTCCACCAGCAGTACAGAAATGTTCCTTTTTAACTCCAGCCTCTCCAGCATTTGTTATTAGTTGATTTCCTTACAATATCCATTCTTTCTGGGGTGAGATGGTATCTCAATGTTGTTTTAATTTGCATTTCTCAAATGGTCAGTGCTGTGGAACATTTTTTCATATATCTATTTGTCACTTATATTTCCTCTGAGAGATGTATACTAATTGCAGATGTCCAAGTTTGGATTGGTTCTTTAAATTTTGGCCACAGAATTCTTTTTTAGATCTTCATATAAGTTAGAAGTCCTTCGAGTAATTGTTGGCCACATTTTTTTCCCAATTTGTGGATTGTCTTTTCACTCTGTTATATTCTTTTGACATGAAGAAACTTCTCAATAAAATGATGTCCTGGGGCCCGGTGGGATGGCTCAGTGGTCTAAAGTGCCTGCTTGGGAAAGCTTGGGCGGCTTCAGGGACCGTGGTTCGGTTCGATCCCCAGCACCACATGCTGTGCCAACCTTGCCCTCAGGATGGGCTGAGACGGCCATAAAAATGAGTGATTAAACAAACAAACGTTCTGAAACAAGAAAAAAATAAATAAAATAAAAAATTCTTAAAAATAAAATAAAATAAAATGATGGCCCAATTAGTCTTTGGAATATTTCCTGTGCAGTTTGAGTATTGTTCTTGAAAATTCTGCTTACTCCCATGTCCTCAACAAATCCAGGAGATTTAGTGTTTTTGTTGTAATGTTCAGATCTTTAGCTCAATTTGACTTTAGTTTAGTGCATTGCTTAAATCTAGATTCAGTTTTCAGCATGTGGAGAACCAATTTTTCCAGTAGCATTTGTTAAAGGAGCTATCTTTGTTCCAGTGAACATATTTGATCCCTTTGTCAAGGATAAGATGGCCAAGTGTGTTTGTAGTTGTATTTACATCTTCTAATCTGTTCCATTGATTCCTGGGTCTGGTTTTTTATTTTTTTATTTTTATTTTTATTTTATTTTATTTTATTTTATTTTTTGTCTTTTTGAGACAGGGTCTTGCTATGCAGTTCAGGCTGGCCTTAAGCTCACTTTTGTAGCCCAGGCTGGTCTCGAACTCACACTGATCCTCCTGCCTCAGCCTCCCAAGTGCTGGGATTACAGGCGTGAGCCACCACGCCCGGCTCAGGGTCTGGTTTTTTAAAGAACAATGCAGGTTTTATAACAATAACTTTGTTGAAATGCCTCCTACCTTCCCATTTTTGCTCAAGATTGTCTTTAGTATTCTAGGTGTTTTCTGTTTTAGAAGAAATTTTAATAATGTTTTCTCCAGATCAGTATTACATGTTGATAGTGTGTTGATAGGAATTACATTACATCTGTGTAATAATTATGGGAATATGACCATTTTCACCATGTTGGATCTTCCTATCCAGGAGCAAGGGATATTGTTCCATTTTCTGAAATCTTCTTGGATCTCTCTTTTTTTTTAGAGGGCTATAATTTTCATTGTATAGCTCTTTGTTAGATTGATTCATAAATATTTCAATTTTTGGTACTATTGTGAAGGGTATTGTTTCTCTAATTTCTTTCCCAGTTTGTTTGTTATCTGAGTAGAGGAATACTATTTTTTTTTTGCAGGGGAGTGCTGACTTTGCATCATGCTGGGATGCTGAATTTGTTTAGTAATTCTAGGAGCTTCTTAGTGAAGTTATCATGACTTCCAAGTAGAATATCATGTCATCTGCAAATAATGATAGTTTTCTTGGTTTATTCTTATTCCTTTTATTTTTCTCTATTGTATAATGGCTCTAGCTAATAATTCCAGAACTATATTGAATAGTAGTGGTTATAGAGGATATCCATGTCTTGTACCTGATTTGAGAGTAAAAGCTTTCAGTTTTTCTCCAGTTAGAATTATGTAGGCTGTTTGTTTGTCATAAATTGATTTATCAAGTTGAAATATAGGCCATCTATTCCAGTTTTCTGTTTTCTAGAATGAATCCTACATGCTTATGGTGTATAAACTTCTTGATGATTGGCTGTATTTTATTTGCTAGTATTTTATTGTGGGTTTTTTTTCTCTATGTTCATCAGTGAGACTGGCCTGTAATTCACATTTTTGGTTGCTTTTTTCTCAGATTTTTTTGTCTGTATAATATTTGCTTCCAGAAATGATTTTAGTATTGTTTTCTTTTTTTTTAATTTTTCATTATAATTTTCTTTTACTTTAAGGAGTAAAAACAATAGTAAGAAAAATAAAAGCAAAGAAACAGGGTAACATAACAAGACATAAGTTACAGATATTCAAAAAAGATTAGCTGACTAAGAATGGTCGAAATAGTATCTATGTTATCATCAAATCTGTTGCTCAGATTAACAGATATAGTTATGCAAGATGGTACATGTAATTGAATATTATCACATGCTTTCAAGTAAACTGCAATTTTTGTTTTGTCTCTCATATTGTTTTACTATGTTCTAAAAATTAGTTTAATGAGAGTATAGTAATAATTAGTATGACATTAGAAATGGTGAACATCTAGAAAACCAAGATGACAAGTATTTCAAACATGGTTTTAGCATTACATATTGCTTCTCTCAGTGTAGTTGCTTAGTTTAAAGATATCTGCATAGCACTAAATAAAAGTCAAAATGGATTAAATATCTAAACATTAAAACAAATTCTAGGGGCCCGGCAAGATGGCTCAGTGGTTTAAAGCGCCTGCTTGGGAAAACTTTGGTGGCTTCAGGGACAGTGGTTCGATCCCCGGCACCACATGCTGCGCCAGCCCTGCCGTCGGGGGACAGGCTGAGCCGGCCATAAAAATGAGTGAATAAATAAACAAAGGTTCTGAAACAAGAAAAAAATAAATAAAAATTTAAAAATTCTTTAAAAAATTCTAAATCTACTGGAAGAGAAAGTAGGTGGATATCTTGAGAATACTGAGGTAACCAAGACAGTCACTGATCACTTACTTATAAGAGACAGATAGTGTAATATTCATGGAACATTTACCTTTTACTTTACGAGTGAAATTATGAATAAATTTCCTTTATTTACAATTCCATCCAAACTAGTATATCAGTGAGGTGGACAATATCTTTAATTCACTCACCTTGATTTGTGCAAGTATATTCACATTGTAGATGTGATAATTTTTCTAATCGTTATTGGTACAAAAATTTATTCTCATTGAATTAAGAGAAAATAGTTGTACACATAATCCAATGTTCCATAATTGTGGTGAGTTACTGGCAAAACTGGCAATGATTTAAGCTGTTGACTTAAGCCTTTTATAGCTCATCATAGTTTACCTAGAAATAAGTGTAAGATGAATGCTTGTTTCTGAACTTCAGACTTACCTAGGAAGAGGGCGTATGGACCCTTGGTAACTTTTCTTTACTTGTTACTCTTACCGTTCAGATCATATGGTATTTTAGAGACTACTACGTTTTCTTCAAATGAGTAAATGTGGAGATTTTTTTCAACAACCATGAATTGTAGTTATCAATTTATAGATTAGAACAAAAAGAGAAGGAATGTTATTTTATTTTCTTTAGATATTAATATTGATATGATGATTATGTTGATTGTGAGTGTAGTGTATTAAATTGATTAAAGGCATATTATTTTACCTTAGATTAAGTTTATGTAATATTTCACTAATTTCTCATGTACCTTCAAGTCATAAGACATATTATAACCATTTTATAAGTGAAAATATGTCAGTAAAATGAGGTTAAATTGGCCTCATGTGACATAATTGCTGCTTTTCAGAGTAAGCACTAAGATCTCAGGCAGCTTTACTCCCACAATCTGAGTTTCTTTCTTAGTTTTTTTTTTTTATTAATGATTTGCTGAGCAAGGAATTGAGAGCAAGTCCTTAACTCCAAAAGTAATGCTATTTTTATTTTATGTTATGTTATGTGATGTTGTTATTTTATTTTATTGTATAACCACTGTGGAAGTCTACCTATATTATCAAAGAATTGGGGTAGGCACACTTACAGAGGATGATGTTCAATGAAATTGTCTTTGTAAAGCTAGGTAGAGGGCTGGAGTCTGCAGTCAGAAAAAAAAATGTCTGTTTATTGCTCTTACTATTCAGAAATAGCCTCTACAGTCAAAGGAAAAACAAGAATCATGCAGCTGAGTCTACTGATGGAAAATTTGAAGGTGAATTCTAAGTTCAAATTATTGTTTGACAAAGAGTTATAATTTGCTATTACTGATAGAGGCCAGATTGGGCATAGCTTCTTTACAAGCTGGTTTCTATATGTCTCATCTGATAATCACTTGAGCAACTATTTCCACACACCCACATTTCAATTTCCTTGCCTAACCACATTTCAAAAAAGAAGGCAGGCCTTGCATACAATAGCTGTAAACTGTTTTACTATGTGTCTAACGGGCATGGCTTATCTGCCTTCCTCTATATATGCAATAGATCGGGAGAGGTAAAACTAGTAATGTAACATTACCTGAAAGACCATTAAAAGTTTCAAAGCTAAACAAACACAATTTAATTCATATGAAATAAGGCAAAACCAGAAAAGAAAGGAGGTGCAACTTTTTTTGTCTTTAGTTTTCACAGGTACAGCTGGGACAGTAGCAACTAGTTCATGACCCTTTCATAACTACAAAATGAAAGCATAAGTCTTCTCTATCTCAATGAAGCAGGGCTACATGTCTCTGGGGTTCACTAGAGAAGTTTATTGGGTATAGGAGTCTGTGAAGTACTGAAGGAAACCTAAATTAAGTTCATGAAATTTATAAACAATAGACTGTGTTGAATTTTGAACTTACAATCAACAACAAAGAAATGAATAGAATTAAATTAGGTATAAAATGATTTGCCTGCTAAAAGTCCATGAAACTATCAGTATAGTAGAATTTTACATGGAGATCAAAAGGATAACAATTTGTGAACAAACACACCAGAAAATTTACATGCAAAATTTTTTAGTGGACTCTGCAGAAAGCATGATAGTTTGTGCACGGCCTACTTAAATATAAGAAGTGTGAAAGTACCATTCACGGGGCCCAGCGAGATGGCTCAGTGGTCTAAAGCATATGCTTGGGAAAGCTTGGGCGGCTTCAGGGTTTGATCCCCGGCACCAAATGCTGCGCCAACCCTGCCCTTGGGGTGGGCTGAGCCGGTCATAAAAATGAGTGAATAAACAAACAAAGGTTCTGAAACAAGAAAAATAAATAAATAAAAGGAAAGAAAGTATCATTCACAACAAAAACTGCTTTGAAGTTTGATTGAACCAAACATAAATATCTTGACTGGAAGAAACTTGCTCACAAACAGAATTCAGTGAGGAATTCAGTACCTTCAAATAGTGTTCGTTTCAACTCAAATATTTATAATAACCACCTTATATATTAAGCTTTATTATTCCATTTTAGAGACAAGAAATGGCTTTTCAAAAGTTACACTGATTAATAAGAGATTGAAGAAAAGTTTATCTTAAGACAATCTAGTACTAAACTTTCTTATGATACCTATTATAATTATCAAATAGAAAGATGAATCTAATAGAAATAAATGAGTGATGAGCAATCTCAACTTTTTTTTCCTATTGAAAAAGTCTAACTTTTTGGGGCTGGGGAGATAGCTCCAAGGCACAAGTGCCTGCTAGGCAAGTGCAAGGTTGTGAGTTTGAACCCCGGTCCTGCAAAAAAAAAAAAAAAAGAAAAAGAAAAAGTCTAACTTTTAGTGTCTTTTTCTATGTCAGTTGGTAGCTAGGTAGGAATTTAATTGATAGAGATAATTTGGGTGTAGAGAAATGTATGTCTTTAAAAAATTGCTATGTGATGAAAGAATAAAGTCATTTTTATGATCTTATTACAAACTGTTTCTCTTGCTTTCTTTCTTTACTATTGAAATGGTGCATGATCTAAGCCATGCCTTAAACTGTATTTTCTTACACACAGAAAACAGTTGTTCAGGTTTGTGCTTTTAGGGTACACTTTCTTTCTTTTGTTTATTTGTTTGTTTGTTTTGTTTTTAAAGAATTTTTTATTTTATTTATTATTTTTATTGTTGTTTCAGAACCTTTGTTTATTGACTCATTTTTATGGCCGGCTTAGCCCGCCACGAGGGCAGGGCTGGTGCAGCATGTGGTGCCGGGGATCGAACCACGGTCCCTGAAGCCGCCCAAGCTTCCCCAAGCAGGCGCTTTAGACCACTGAGCCATCCTACTGGGCCCCTTTGGGTAACACTTTGACCAGATCATCAATCTCTTTTTCTTCAGGGATGACTTCATGTTTCATTGAAATAACGTGGCCCTTCAAAATCTAATCTAGGCTGGGGAGATAGTAGAATAAGCGATTGCCTAGCAAGTACAAGGGCTTGAGTTCAACCCCCAGTCCCACAAACAAACAAACAAATAAATAAATAAATAAATAAATTTAAAAAAATCTAGGGGCCCAGCGGGATGGCTCAGTGGTCTAAAGCGCCTGCTTGGGAAAGCTTGGGTAGCTTCAAGGACTGTGGTTCAATCCCCAGCACCACATGCTGCGCCAGCCCTGCCCTTCGGGCAGGCTGAGCTCAGCCATAAAAATGTGTGAGTAAACAAACAAAGGTTCTGAAACAAGATAAAAATAAATATAATTTTAAAATTCTTTAAAAAAATCTAATGCAGTGGTTTTATATGTTCAATTTTAACTGTAAATTTGTATTTATGGGTGTGCTTGTTAGTGAATATAAATTTGGTATAAAGACATTTAAATACACTTTAGGCAACCAGTTTTCCCTTGCTCTTTTGTGTTCAGAAAGCTTTCTACACTCAATTTAGAGGCTTAATATTGTTACTATTAGCTAGCACTGTTGTAGACTTTAAATGTATGAAATAAACATATATTACCTTTTAGATGAGCACATATCTGAACACAATAGAATCACAGACCAAATAAGCAATCTTGAACCCTATATAAAAATGGGTTGGTCTGCTAGTCCTCTCTTTCAACCTAATTATAGTTTAATACATGAAGTTGTTAGGATAAGTTTGTCTTGTTTATGGGCAACATTTTTTTTTTTGAGACAAGGTCTCACTATGCAGTTCAGGCTGGCCTTGAGCTCACTTTTGTAGCCCAGGCAGGTCTCAAACTCACACTGATCCTCCTGCCTCAGCCTCCCAAGTGCTGGGATTACAGGCGTGCGCCACCACGCCCGGCCAGGGCAACATTTTAATTATTTATCATTCCTCATTTATGTTGTTAATTTGATTTAAAAAAAGACAATTATGAAGTGACTAAGGCTTTTTGTAATTTGATCTGTTAATGTCATCATAATTGGGGATGAAGAGAATAAGAAGCAGGGACATGTTTGAAGGTGATTATAGCATATAATAGGTGCACTCAAGTCAATGGAATTGAGTCATAGCTTCAGAACAGAGGGCAAAGAAATATCTCAGGTCCCCAGATATAATTATTTATAATATGTTCTGGGTACTTTCCTGAGTCTACATATAGATGTTGAGGTTCTAGTAGGTGGGTTGTGTTTCCAGTTGGACAGATTTAAGAACCTGAGAATTACCAAGAGATTTTGTCTGCATAATAAGTAAAACATGAGAGTGTATTTTATATGCAATATTATTGACAAATTTAAATTTTGCACACAAAATGTTGTATATCTAGAGTACTTTCTAAACAATAATCATGATAGGAGCTGGGGAGATGGCTCCGAGGCACAAGTGCCTGCTGGGCAAGTGCAAGGTCATGAGTTTGAACCCTGGTCCCACAAAAAAAAAATAATCATGATAACTTCTGATATGGTATCAGGAGATCCTTGAATAGCAGAGGTATATTATAAGATCACTTTTATGTAAGGTTATTCTAACCTCAGTATTATCACTTAAAATACATCATCTTCAAATATAACATCTGGATATGTAGCAAAATTATTGCAACTATTAAAGTTTAGGAATACTTGAGCCGGGCGTGGTGGCGCACGCCTGTAATCCCAGCACTCGGGAGGCTGAGGCAGGAGGATCGGTGTGAGTTCGAGACCAGCCTGGGCTACAAAAGTGAGCTCAAGGCCAGCCTGAACTGCATACTGAGATCCTGTCTCAAAAAGACAAAAATAAATAAATAAATAAATAAAGTTTAGGAACACTGGCTTACAGTTAGTTGAGTTTGAAAATAAGTAAAAATGATGAGCTCCTTAATTATAAAATTTCAACAATAAGTTGCATGTAGGGATTGCTAGTAATATGAAGCCTATTATACTATCTTAATGAAGAAAAGGTATGAAATTTCTGTAGTTTTACTTTTAAAGTCAAATGCTTCATGAAGGTCTCAAATTCTCAGATACTAACCAGTGCTGTTGAAATATTACTTGCTCAACCACATAGACCATAGAATACTTTATCCCATTTTGACCAATTACATGTATTCATATTTCAATTGCACTTAGAAAATGAATCAGAACTGGCAGACACTGGGGATGGGGAGATAGCCCAGGAGAACAAGTGCTTGCCTAGCAATGACAAGCACAAGGGCCTGAGTACGAGGGCTTGAGTTCAACCCCCAGTTATGAAAAAAAAAAACAAACCCAAAACTGGCAGACATTTAAAGACTAATTAAACTCAAAGAGTAAACCTGAGAAAGAAGTTAAGAAAATATAAGGAATAGTAAAGTATGATATCAAAGGGGAAATTGATTATTGGCCAACATTTGTCATATTTTGTTGACTCTTCATATGAATAAGTTGCTATTTTGATATTCTCATCATTCATCATTGCAAAAAGAAGTGTAATAGAACTATTTAAAATAATAGACACGTACTGTGTGTATTTTTTTATTTTATTTAATTAATTAATTAATTTATTTATTTATTTATTTTTTGCTTTTTGAGACAGGGTCTCACTGTGCAGTTCAGGCTGGCTTTGAGCTCACTTTTGTAGCCCAGGCTGGTCTCGAACTCACAACGATCCTCCTGCCTCAGCCTCCCAAGTGCTGGGATTACAGGCGTGCGCCACCATGCCTGGCTCGTACTGTGTGTATATATACAAATTAATGGATTTACAAAGTAATTCCAAATATTAGGACCTGTCTGAAGATTAATATTTATGGACTTTAAGTATTCTTTAGTCACATTAGAACTTATTAATTTCATTCCATAGACAACATTTAAAAAATTTTTTTTTTGTTTCAGAAATTTTGTTTGTTTATTTATTTACTTTTGTAGCCAGCTCAGCCTGCCCTGAGGGCAGGGCTGGCACAGCATGTGGTGCCGGGGATCTAACTGCGGTCCCTGCAGCTGCCCAAGCTTTCCTAAGCAGGCTTTTTAGACCACTGACCCATCCTGCCAGGCCCCGACAACATGTTTTTAATAAAATTATTAAAAGAGCCAAATGAAAGATCTTTAAGAGGTGACAGTAGTTCATAAAAGTTTAAAATTGGTACCAGCAAAACTATGAAAAATTTTCTCTGAGTTAGGATGCAGTGTGACTGACATTACTTATTCCTAGCAGCAAATAAGGAGGAGAATATTAGTTCTGCTCAAGTGTAAGGTATCAAAGAGATAATTTATTATTTTACTCCTAGGTGGTTATAACTGTAACTCTATCTATCTATCTATCTATCTATCTGTCTATCTATCCATCTATCTATCTATGTCAGAGAGAAATGAATACACAATTTAAGAAAAAAAAATCTTGTTTAAGTATTTTAATTCTAAATTTCTTGAGACATTATGAGATTCATCCAAGTTAACTTTGGCCTCTACAGCTAGAGGAGATTCCCAAAGTAGTGGCCATTAGTTCCTAGACATTTATTAGTACGGTGAATTTGAACTCCTGCTTGAGTAACATCACTGAGATTTCTGCCCACGAATCTTCAGTTTCATCTCTGATGGCTGGTAGGGATATTTTTTTTTCATATGTACAAATCTGTAATCAATTCAGAGTATTTGCATAGTATTTGAATAATTCAACATATACAAATATATCAACTAAGAAAAAGTTTCCATGGGAGTAAAGAATTACTAAGAATAAAACATAACATAAATACTGGAATGGCAAATATATGAGTAGAACTTCTAACAGTTTGGGAATAGGATATTGTACAAGGTTCTAGTATGTTGTGGACATGGACAGTGTCCATGAAGCTTACTGATGGCAAGGTGTCACTTGTGGGACTGTGCTGCTGCTTTCCTTGATATCCACCCTGTAGGACCAGGGGTGGAACAGAATCATGACCTATAGGATGCAGGAGAAGTCCATTTGTAGAATATGCTGATGGACATATTCTGCTGCTGTATACAAAACAATAGTTGAAAGACTGCTGTTGTATACCTCTTTTTCTCCTGTGTTTGTTTGCCCTATTTGATGGGTTCTTTGGATTCTCTTTCATGGAACTGGTCATTCTGATCCCTCTCTGGAATATCTTTTAGTAAACTGTGCAGGGTTGGCTTTGTGATCATGAAATTCTTTAGTTGTTCTTTGTCCTGGAAGTATTTCACTTCTCCACTGAACTTGAGAGTTTTGCAGGGTTTGTCAGTCTGGGTTGGAATTTGTTTTCTTGCAAGACTTGAAGTACTTTGCTTCATGCTCTTCTTGACTTGTAAAAAGAAATCTGCCATTATTCTAATGGGTTTTCCTTTAAATGCGATGTTTCTTTTCTCTAGCAGCTTTTAGTGTACTGTTCCTGTGAATTTCAGGAATCTTGGTTATGTCTTGGTGTGGTCTTAATTGGGTTGATGTTACCTGGAGTTCTTATTTTTTTTCCAATTCTTTTATTGTTTAAATTTAACAATGGTTATATTACATATTTTCATCATCGGATCAGTTTAGATTAATACATATAGGTATATAAGATTGATCAAACAACTAAACATTAACCTTTCTAAATCCACATTACTTTTTTTTTTCTTTTCCCCCTTTTTTTCTTTGAAAGTTGACATATTGCATATTG
>PVJA010028328.1:0-27691 GCA_004027025.1 Myocastor coypus | reverse complement strand
GGGGGGGGCATCCCGAGTATTGCTGAAAGGGGTCCAGAGGAATAAAAACAATCCCTTATTTGCATAGTCAGCAAATACCCATCGGGCATTTCTTTGTGCGCCAAGAATTTCTAGGTGTTGAGAATTAGAAAGGACAGGTCCTAATGCTCCTAATGCTGTGAAAGCCAGCAGGGAATTGGCCGATGGTGGAAAGTTAGGGCCAGGTAGAGCCAGGGAGACAGGCGGTGAGGGGCTCTGAGCTGAGGGCCCTGGCTAAGTCCCGCCTGGACATGACGGGAGTACGCACGGCACATTTAAGGTCCAGCTGGATGTAGGACGTGATGCTAACGGACGCTGCAGCTGGAGAGGCAGGCTGCCGCCTAGACACGGAGGGGCTCTAGACTTTGCTAAGGAGTTTGGCGCCCATCCTCAGAGCAGTGGGATATTACAGCAAAGAGCACTTTAAGTAAATGGGAGGTAACGTCCAGAAGTGTATCTTTAAAAGGTTCCTTCTTGGCTCAGGGTGCCCGGCACATGAGAACCCCCAGGACAGAAGACCAGGAGCCCATGAGGAGGAGGTGACCTCAGCCGGTCTCACCCCCAGGAAGCCATGTGATGCTGGGGACCCATGGCAGAGAGCTCAGCCCGCAGAGCTGTAGTTTGGGAAGGTGCCACACCCCCCTGAGCAGCAGTCCTCCATGGTGACGGGAAGCGGCCCTTAGTGGAAAACAGGACTATGCAAGGCACCAAGAATCACTGCATAAGCTTGAAGATTTCCTGGAAGCTCTTCTGAGTACGGAGGCATGGCTGAGGAAGCCCAGGCAGAGGGAGAGGAAAGCCTGCTGCCCCCGGCTGCCAGCTGCCACCCAGCGCTCCCGGTGCCTCCTGGCAAGTGCAGGGAACCACCTGTGCCTCTCCCTGCTGGGTCCGCCCACACAGTAGGGAGAGGGGTGAGGGGGGCTTTTGGAGAAGCAGCGCTGCTAGAGCCCTGGATAACCCCAACCTCCTGCCCCAAGATGTGCAGGGTGGCACGAAAAGCCAGGTTCCCCAGCTCCAGTCCCATGTTGGCCCCTTCTGTTGGCAAAATAGCACAGTGCAGCGGAGGCCGCCAAAGCTCAAGTCAGGCCCGGGCAATTCGGTGGCATAGTGAGACCATGCCTCAAAATAAAATCAAAATTCAAAAGGGCTGGGATGTCACTCAGAGTCAAGGCCTTGGGTCACATCCCTGTTACGGCAAAAACAACAACCAAAGCAGGTGGAGAGTAGCGTATTACTTCTGTGTGCCTCATTTCTCTGGATAGAAAATGAATTTATAGTAATGGAGCCAACCTCATAGAGCTGATGCAGCATCCAGTGAGCTGATACAACGTGCAGTGCTGAGGTTGGTGGTAACAATTATAAGTGGCTGTTGAGTTGTCGCCAAAGCCACTGTGCCTCAGGAACCGAGAACCGCACAAAGGTGGCTTTCTGTGGTTTGCGGTGGGGAGCGTCCTGGCATTGCCTAAGAAAGCGGGCACAGTCTTATCAAACAAAAGGGAGAGTGGGCCAAAAATAGCGAGCAGGAACCAGGGTTTCCAAACAACCTCATATGGCCGTGTGGCAAAGCCAGGCTGAGTCCCCAAACACAATATGCCCGCAGTTATGTCACTTTCCATACCTAATAAACAGGCATGTGCTTGTTGTCCTCTGTCTGCTGGATCAAGAGTTGCATTGTCTAGGGAGAAAAACCCTCATGTCGGAGGCTTAGCAACAGCGCGCTTCGTAAGGAACCAAAGGCCCGCAGCTCTCCGCCAAGGGCTCTCATCCCGCTCCTCAACGCCCACGGGGAAGGCCGGACTGACATTTCACACATGCTTGGCGGCCAGGGCTCTGCCTCGGTGTGTGTGTGGGGGGGGGGGGCACATGTGACTCGTCAAGATGTGCCTGGTGCGTTTACCTGTTACGGTAGCTCAGCCTAACAAAGAGGCAGAGATTTATGGGTCAGGAATGTGTCGGTGGGGCCAGGGGATGCCCTGATGTTCGCGGAAACTGACTGCTGTGTGACAGAGGAGGCTGGGAAGACAGGATGGGAGGTGGCAGGCTGGTGTTCGGCTGAGCGATAAGCGGCGTTGGGGCGAGAGCTGAGACCCTGGGTGTCCTTCCCGACCTCCCAGTGTGCTGGCCTCTTGGTACCACACCTCCAAGCTGGCAGGATCTAGGCCACAGGGCTGTATTCAGGGACCTAGTCTTAATTCCGTAACCTGTCCCCAAATCTAAACTATAGTACGTGCTCAATAAAATAGCTGGATAGCTGTAAACGCAGATACTCATGGTATTAGACACTTTCTTACCTCCCAAAAAACAGTGCTCAGCACCTACAACTTAAGGGAGAAGAGGCTTATTTGGCTTATCCATGCCGTCTTAGCCACCATGAACTGACAGTCACCTGGAAATAAAGGCAACACAGAGGAGAGCAGGGAAGAGGAGTCCTGATGCCGGGGTGGGGCGGCTTGGCCTGTACCTCCAGGTCCACCTTCCAGCAGGTGCCCTGGCTCCGTGGCTGTTGATTCCTCCCTGGACAACGACTGAATGGAGATGCGTGATGTTACATCGGTGTGTGCCCACCCAGTGCCTCCCCTCCCCTTGTGTTTCCTGACCACCGTGACAGGAGTTTTCCTGTGCTGTGTGCTGTCCAGCTCCTTCTGTCCTGGAGCTGACAGACCAGGAGCTGTAACCCTGAACCCAAGTAAACCTCTTCGTCTTCACACTGTGGGTGCTGAGAGTATGCTTTGGAGGTAAGAAGGTGTCTAACACCATGGGTATCTTCATTTGTGGCTGTCTTAGTGGCTCTTCTCTCGTTTCTGAGACAAATACCCGACACTCAAAATAAAGGCAGGAAAGCTTTACTTAGCTCACAGTTACTGGAGGTTTCAGTCCATATTTGGCTGGCCCAAGGCTGAGTGGAACAGGGCAGAGAGCATCCAGTTCATGGTGGCAGAACAGCAACAATCATGACAGAGGCAGCCAACCAAGGGAGCAGAGAGCAACAGTGTGAGTCTGTCTCTCTGTCTCTCTTTAAATCACACCGGGCTCCCTGCCTTAGCCTATCCACCTCAGGCCACACCCGTAGTCTCATCAGGACTCAGACCATACTCCCAACAGCAGTGAAACACGTAATCTCAACGAATCATCATTCAGGTCTCAAACTCTAGACGTCCCCACCCATGACTGCATGAGGCTTTGGAGGGACAACTAGACATCAACCATAACAGTGGCAATCTAGCTTCACGGTATCTCATTGGTAGCCTACTACAGTTTAGATTTTGGGGAAACGTCACAGAACCAAGACTAGGTCTCTGCACACAGCATTCCGTGTGGCACAAAGTCATCCAAAGGCATACTAAAAAGTCCATCAGGCTAAAGACCAAGAGGCAGGGCGGCACATTAATTGTGGACACTGGCTACAGGGACTTGACCGGAGTCCCAAGTCCTCCCTTCTTCAGGCTAAGAGACCTCGAGCAGATGACAAATTCTACAAATTCTCCTGACCTCATTTTCCTCCCCATGACAATAAAACCTGAACCATTCAGCAAATGATTGTCATCCAATCAGCAGCAAGCACTGGGTTTTTAAACGGAAGGAGACTGTGCATTTGGCAAGGAAGAAGGAAGAATTCTTGGGGGAAGCGGCAGCTGGGACCGTTTGCTAAAGAGGGGCAGAAACTAGAAAGACAGAGAAGCAGTGGGGAGCTTCTCCGGGAGAGGCCATCCGCACAGAACACAGTGTGGCGGCCACGGAGCTGGAACTGCCACCCTGCTTCCAGTTTTGTCCCCTTCCTTGGCACATGTGCTCGGCACAGTGTCTCGCTGGTGACGATTGCATCGTGTCACTGTGCAGAAAACTCACGTGATCCTGCATCCCCTGCTATCAGCCCGCCATTTGAGACCCTGCCGTAGCTGAGCTGCGCGCACTGGTTCCATGCATGGGGAGCTCTCTACCCGCATTTCACGCCCAGGAAGTCCAGAATGTACTAGGATCTCTCCCTTGCCCACCGCACTACCCCACAGCCTCGCACAGCGGCTGACATAGTCAGGGGTGCTTGGGAAACACGTGACAGATAATTAAATAAGTAACCAGAATTGCGGCCCAAGATGTCTCAGAGCCCATTGCAGGGGGCAAGAAGGGGGCAACACCGGCAGATTCGGGGCGCTGTCAGCCACTGCCTCAGCCAGTCAAAACTGACTTGGATTTTGGAGGGATCTCTGTAAGCTTTCCCTTGATAAAAGAGTTCTTCTGCTTTCAAAACTCTGTCTTTGAAAACCATTTCTATAATGAGAAAAAGCAGGGCTTTGAAATCTGAAGACCTCAAATGCTGTCCTACCTTCTCGGATTGTATGACAGATGAAACTCAGGTTCGTGGCCGTGGGTTCCTCGCTGTGGTCTAGAAGCTCTACCTATACCCTGGCCTCCCCAGGGCCCACTGGTGTGCAACCACAGGGCCTTTCTTCAGGCAGGCCCTTGAGCTATTCAAGAACATCTCCTTCAAAGCACATGCCTCTGTGCCTACCCTGCTAGGGTGTCCTCCTCTGTGCCAGCCCAAGCTTTATTTTTCCAGATTTTTCTTTTTTACATATTTGGTACAAGGTCTCACTGCACAGCATGGACTCGTGGTGATCCTCCTGTCTCAGCCTCTCCAACACGGGGATTACAGGCCTGTGCACCACGCAAGCCTCAGTGGCCAGCTCAGCACACCTCAGTGTGGGGCTGGTGTAGCACATGGTGTGGAGGATTAAACGCCTGTCCCTGAGCTTGCCTAAGCAGGTGCCACCTCAGCTGAGCTATCTCCCAGGCCCTCCTCACCCTTGACGTGGCTGCCTCCTCCTTCACAGCCACTGTTTAATGGCTCAACACCTGCCTGGTGAATCCACTGAGCCATCCTCTTCACAGGCAGTCTCTGCCTCTCCACAGGCAATCTCTGCCTCGCCATAGGCAATCTCTGCCTACCGTCTTTCTTCTCAGCCCTTGAATATTGTGTTCTCAAATTATTTTCCTTAGTTGTTTCACTGTGTTTTCTGTTGGGAAGACAAAACTCTTTCATCCCGCAGACGGTATCTACCTAGGTGGCCTTGGTGTCCGCAGTATTTCTGGGCATAAAACATACTTCAATAAATATTTGTTGAATGCATACAAAGAGTTGCATGGCATCGATGACAACCGTCCTGAGCCTCAGTTTCCTCACTCGTAAGGGTTCTCCCTGCCCCTCCGCGACTGGTATTAACTTATTTGCAATCCTGTGAGCAAGGCTTTTGTGGCTAGGAACTCACTTCCACATCCGCTTCCAGTCAGCTCTCCTCCCAGAAGGCCGTTCAGGGAGCCTCACTGGAAACTACATTCCGTTCTAAACCCAGAGACATCCCTGAGCTGAGAGCCCGGCCAGGGCTGAAAACCCAGCCTGTTGGTTCCATGCTGCCAAGCGCCTGCTCACATAAACTGAAAAAAATTAATGTCCCCGGAAGGCTTTTCCTCCCTTCCCACGGGTACTTCCGACCTTCTGGCCTCTGCACGGCAGCAGAAGCTGGAGCTGCAGCTTTCATCACCTTGGTGCAGCCCCAGGATGGTAGGACTGGAGACAGAGAGAAAAGAGGCCATCGGCATTGGTCTGCAGGCAGGCCCCAGTCCTGGTGTCCAGGCTGGGACCTCATTCGCTCCTCTTGAGAACCAGAGGGTGGGTCTGGGTGGGAGTCATGCACCTCGGTTACTTTTTTTTTCTTTCATTGCTGGGACAAAATACCTCACACTGGGGCCCAGTGGGATGGCTCAGTGGTCTAAAGCGCCTGCTTGGGGAAGTTTAGGCAGCTTCAGGGACCGCAGTTCAGTCTCCGGCACCACATGCTGCGCCAGCCCTGCCCTCAGGGCAGGCTGAGCCAGCCATAAAAATGAGTGAATAAACAAATAAAGGTTCTGAAACAAGAAAAAAATAAATAAATAAAATTTAAAAAAAAATACCTCACACGCAGAATCAAGAAAGGAAACACTAATTTAGCTCGCAGTTTGTGGAGGTTTCAGTCCATACTCGGCTGGCTCCAAGGCAGAGTGGCACATGGCAGAGGGCAGCAGAGAACAGCAAAACAGCAAGAGCAAAAGAGAGGAGCAGTAGCAGCAGCAGCGGGCAGCTGAGGCAGAGGCCAGCCCCTCTCCTTTCTTTGAATTGCCTCCAGGCTCTCTGCCCCAGGCTGGGTGTAGCACTCACACCCGTAATCCCAGCAGTACTCAGACCCATAATTCCAGCCTTGGATCCCGAACTAATCAGAACTCCAGAACCACACTCCAATGACTGCATGAGACTTTAGGGGTACAATGACGCACAACCCGTAGCATCAAACTGGGTGATCTCTGTGCTTCGCGTGTGGTCTGCTAACCCATCCCCGGCATTCCAGCAGGCTGGCTCCAAATACAGGCTGAGAAGGAAGAGGCTAAATAGCAACAGTGTGAAAGGAAGAAAGCGTGCTTTTCACCCCTGCCTGCAACTGTAGATTCTTGTGGGTAGCGGAGGAATTTAGAATCTTGCAGAGGACGTGAGCGGACACCTCTTTGCTGTTCTGTAAATGCAGAGGCAGAGGAAGGCTTAGCACTTTATGATGGACCCCTTCACTGGCCTGGGCCATCCTCAGGACTCTAGAATCACTGTCTCTGTCTAGCTTGGTGGCCAGCGCCCTGTGCCTGTCTTTCCATCTGGTCCTTAGACTGCCTGCAGTGCCCGTGACTCCCAGGAGCTTGTCAGAAATGAGGACTCTCATTGCGCAGTCAGACCCAGGACTCGGAGCCACATTTCCACGGATAGCTCACAAGCTTGGTGAAACTGAAGAAGCCCTGTCATAGGCAACAGGGATGCTTAGCTTTGTATCAAGGACTGGCATTATAAGCAAAGACATCTAAGATAATAAACTATGAAAAGGAAACGAAGCCTTGAATACATAGCCTTTTGGGGGACCTCCAGACCCAAACTATAGAAGTCAGTTTGACCAGGCTATGCTATGCCAAGAGAGTGGCTTAAATATCACTTCTGCTATGTCCCTCAGCCCAGGATTTACAGTGGCTGACTTAGTAAAGTAGATGCTCAGAGCGAGGGTGCAGCACACACACAAGGGCTGCGGATCCCATCCAAAGCTGGTCGTCCTTTAGAGGAGACAGAGACGGAGCGGCAGGAGGGGAGGCACAGGTGACAAGAGGAGAGAGGCCAGGCACAGCGTGAGGCCGGCAGGGCGCCATGCCCCAGCGTGAGTGCCTCAGAGCTGGAGCTTGGGTGCAAGCCTAGCTGAGAGGCAGGGGCTAAGCTAAACCAGCGTCGGGTTCAGCTGTGTCAGCTGAGGTCACCGGACACCCGAGCCGAGGACGCTGTGATTCAAGCCATGGAACCAGAGCGTGTATATTGTTCCAACACTACCAGGGCTGGAAGCCTAGAAAGAAGATCCCGGAGAGGTAAGCGGTCAGAGACAGGAGCCAAGAAAATGCCCCGGGCACGAGGGCCGCTGGCCTTTCTTCCTGCCCCATTCACAAGCTTTGAACCTCTTAACATCAGAGAACCAAGCCACTTCCTGAGTAATGCGGCGATAAGTGGTCCGACCAAGAAACTTAAATCTGCTTTGATTTCTTTAATCAGGTCAGGAAAGAGGGCTGGGCAGGAACCAGGTCTTACTACAGAGACGCATCTGAGAAGCCCCAGTTCACACACCACCTGTTTAGTGTCTGGCCCGGATGGGAGACTGATTACCGTTCTTGTGCCTGCTTCTGCCTGGGCTCTGTGAGGGCGACCCTGCGCTCTTAGAAAATTATAGCAGCCTCATTTCAATGGCTTCCCTTGGCTCCCCTCTGCTCACTGCCATGAGATGTGCCCTGGGAAGACAGCGTCTCTCTTTTTTTAAAATTGTTAGACACAGGGTCTCATTACACATCTCAGACTCCTAATGATCCTCCTGTTTCAGCCTCCCCAGTGCTGGGGTTCCAGCCATGTACCACCACGCCCAGTTCCAGGGTTAGCACAGCTTGCATTATGAGGGACGCACTAGGGTCTTTGCGCTTGCCAGGCAGGTGCTTAGACCCCTGAGCTCTCTCCCCAGCTCACAGCTGCCCTCTTAAAGGAGATTTGAGTTCCCAAATAAAATTCTTAATATTCTGTAAATAGACCAAAAGTATACACTACACATTTCTTGTGCTAAGCATGCGCACACCAAGCATCACTGGCATACACCTACCATCTCCTCTACGCATGCGTCCGCATGCATACATTTATAGGTGTGCTCACTTTTAAACTGTGTTTCATTTTGATGGTCAGCCTTCCCTGCGGATGACTAAGAAGACACCCTCTGAACTGGTATCCAGAATAGACAATGTAGGCAAAAACATCCCCTCCTTCTAGTGTATGTTTGGAGACGTTAAATGTAGATGCATCTCAAGGTGAATGAAGGGTCGCAGGGTGAAGAGGAAAGAGAATGTAGGTTGGGCAGAGAGTGGGGAGCCCCTCTTTCGATATATTTGGAACATTTGGAGTTTGAAACACATAGTTGGTAGTGAGACTCTCTCTCTCTGTCTCTCTCTCTCTCTCTCTGTCTCTCTGTCTCTCTCTCTGTCTCTCTCTCTCTCTCTCTCTCTCTCTCTCTCTCTCTCTCTCATACTTAGCTGGCATCATTCTAAAGTCCTGGTACAATTTTTACTCTTATTTGATCAGGGTGACTGCCATAATATTTATCCCAGCAGACACTGATGCAATGTGGAGAATAGGGATCTCTCAGTGTCTGAAATCCACCCCTTTGCTTTACAACCCCATGTTGCAGTGTAAGGTCAAATATCACTCTTCTAGGAGCCTTGGAACAACCTACGTTACGTCCAACTCATGCCTAAATGTAAATGGAGGCAGGATGTAGGAATCATATACCAGGAAGAAGGTCTGTCACCTTGGACCACAGAGGTAATTAGAAGACTTCAAAAACCCTTCCTTCTCACGACTGTATCTGTGGAGCCAGAGATGAAGTTTCCAGGACCTCGAAGGGCAAGCAAAGAAAGCGTTGCATCCTTCCCATGAGGAAAACACTTCCGCTTTTCCTACGCACCCGGAAGTGTGACGATTAAGACTGGAGCTGTATTGAGATACCCCTAGCAGGTTGGAAGGCGCCCTGCTGGGCATATGAGTGGTGTTTCCAGACATGATTGGCCCAAGACCAGCAACGTGAGCAGGGAGACTCACCTTAATGGTCAGTGTTACCAAACAGAATGAGCAGGGGAGGAAGGAAAGCGGACCCGCATTTGCGAAGGAAGGCGCCGCTTTGCTCAAGTGAGGGTTTCCCTTGCCGCTGCCGTCATCCGTGGCACCAAACTCCAAACTCCTCCATCTTGCCACACAAACTCCTACCAGCGACTGTCCAAGAAGCTTCCAGGCTTTCAGCTTCCACCAATGCCTCATCCCTGATCCTCTAGCTCTGACACTTTCAGCCTCTTGGACTGAGACGCTTCCGGATCCTCTGGTTATGTGTACAGCGTGCAGACAGCAACCGAGGCCGTGTCTGCCTCTGACTGTGCAGCCAGTAAAGTAAAATCCCTTTCATATATATATTATATTTAATTCCTCTAAGCACACTAACCAGGACAGGCGGCTCATTATAATGCGAGGTGGACTTTAAGAAAAGAAATCCAAGACATTCTCTCATTGCACAAGGACAAGGAGCAGATGAAATTCTTAGTCTTGTAATGTAAATTTTCTCTCACGGATGGCATGAAGAACATTTAAAGTTATAGAGGAGGAGCAAAGTAGTTCTAGCCAGCAGCAGTATCTCTTAAGGACATGAGCCACTAGATTTGAAGCACGGGATCTAACCTAAAGTAAGGCACAGACCAAACAGAAATACCTAGGAACCTGGGGTAGAATCCCTCCCAGTGTTTTGGAAGAACTAAAGAATAAAAGTATGGAAATGCTGGCCAAGAGGTGAGGTGGATTTTTACCCATGACTGCTCTGGTGAGAAGTGGAGCAGCAGTAGGTAGCTACCACTCATGAGGTGGTACCTGGAGTCTCAGGACAGGAGGAAGCCTACAGGTCATCCCAAGGCCTCAGGGCAGGGAGAGAAACCAGCCATCTAGTAGTTATGTTGGTGTAGCCAACGGTGTTCTGGGACTTGGCTCTGCTGACCCTCCAAGGTCAATCCAGCCTGGCTCTCATTCTTGCCAAGTGGGTTTTCCAAAGGCCAGTTGGTTGCACTCTGCCTCTAGAACTTGAGATAAACCACTTTGGCGGTTGGAAGGTAAGTTCTAACCTGTCTTTGGGAAAGGTCACAGAACTTTCTGAAGCCCATGTGCTTTTCATTTCTGGGAATGGAAAGTTTTGCTTTAAGATTAATGCTAGTCAGTGACTTACTGTAGTCACTTGGTAGATCTCATGATGTCTAGTCTTCATTTCTTTTCATCGCCTTCCTTCAAGTTTGGGAGCCTCTCGTAGACTCCTCACTGGCCCAGATCTGGACAGTTTGGTCCAAGTTCTCTTCCAGTGGGCTGTTCCTAATGCCCATCAAAGGAAGCCTGCCTAGACTGTCTTTCACTTTAAAATCTTTCCAGAATTTCTCTATTTGCCCCCAATTTTCTTCCTATTGAAATCCCCCCCACCCACCATCTTGTTTCCTCATGAGGAATCTGTCGATCAGCTGTTTGCTCCGCTTATCGGGCCATGACTAAAATACATCACCTTGGGTTCGTATTTCAACATGGAGCACTGATAGAAAGGTGTATCAGAAAAAATAGAACTACATGGACAACTGTTAGAAAGCAGGGCAAGTTTTAAGAATCAGAGATGTCTGACAGCAAGAAGAAACAATGATGTCTCTCTCTACAGAAGAGATCACTTGGAAGTGGGCCAGATGAAAGGGTCCTGCGTTTGATGCTTAGCGAAGTCTTGGTGAACACTTGTTTTGTGTCAACATGACCATACCAGGGGACAAGGCACTGAGGTGACTAAAAGGAACAAAACAGAATGGATTGAAGCTTTATGAGCCTTGCACACCAGTTAGAACAAGACAAAAGTCAAGTAGATAAATGGAAAATAATGATGTAGAGATGGTAAAAAAAAAAAAAAAAATGGATGAAACAGAATAGGACCAGATCAGGAATATTTCAGAGTATGTGATTCACTTAAGTGTCTGCAACGATGCTTGATTTTATGAACAACCAAATTCCTCAACAACGTACATGGGGGAAGGAGGAGATTTCAGAGCTTTAAAGTGTGGGAAATCTTCAAGAATACAAGTGAAGCAAAAAAGACATTGTGTCGGCCACGAAAATAAAATTGGACAGGCTCTCAGCAGCCTCAGAGGGAAATAATCTTAATCCAACATAAAGCCATGGTGAAGGAAAAACTAGAGATACTGTTATGTCTTGCAAGAAATATCTTGCATGGGCTTAAGACTGAGAGACACCACCGTGCAACAATTTTCTTCTTTATAGGGAATCAGTGATATTAACAATTGTTCTTATTACTCATTGTTCTTGAGCCCGCAATGCTAGTTTTCTCTTTCCTTTCTAAAATATGGGCTGTGAGCCTCACAAAGGGAAGAAAACTATTATCCTCCAACAGCCTGCTTAACGTTCTTTTTTACATGATACATTCAAATCAGGCTTGCCGGACCATTATTTCAAAGAATAGTTACAAACAAGCCCTATGTGGTCGAAATAAATACGCGTGTGATTGGATGACAGCATGGTTCCTTAATTTCTGCTCTGAACGAGTGAAGGATGGGATCCAAACAGGTCTGCGCACTCCCTTGAGGAGGCTGACTCACGGGTTACGCTGAGGCTCAGCTGGGGAATGTGAGTGACTCTCCTAACACTTGCTCCATCCACCAAATTGATAATGGAACCTAGCACCGGTCCTGCAGCTAAAGAACCTACTTCCAAGAAGAAGTAAAGCCAAGAACTGTTGATGATACGTCATCACCACCATCGCCATCATCATCATCGTCGTCGTCATCGTCGTCGTCATCATCATCATCATCATCATCATCATCATCATAAGATTAATAAAGGCAAGGTTAACCTGTAGGCCAGTCTCTGTCTCTTAATGCCTTCTCATTTCCATTTTATTGCAATCCAAAAGAATTCAACCATGAGAGCCAGCCATATAGTTCAGAGAACTAAAGTACCTGCTTAGGTAGAGCTCAATGGCTGGGGTTCAGTCCCCAGTGCACCATGCCGACCCTATCCCAGTTGCACACTGAGAAGGTAATTGAGACTGGGCGCGGTGGCACACACCTGTAATCCCAGCACTTGGGAGACTGGAAACAAGAGAATCACCATGAGTCCGGCCTGAGGAGTGAGACCCTGTAGACCCTGTACTAAATGAAAATAAATAAGTAAATAAAAACCCACTATGGCTAGATGAGCAGTCTCAACATTGATAGCCCCTAACTTTCATCTAGAGATTATTTTGCCAGTGACTCACTAGGAGTGAGATGCGTTTTTAGGAATTCACCCATTAGCTTTAGTACCTCATCAGGTCAAAATGTATAAGAGGAATGTAATTAAAATTGCTTCTTCTCTGACCCAGTTGAGGAGATCGTCTGCCAGGCATGCTGGAATTATGATACACTGAGGGAGAGTCTGGGATGCAGCAGCTGCTGTTGGAGATGCGGGATACACCTGAGGGTCTGAGGTACCGCAGGAACCCCCCAAACATTAATTTCAGTCACAGTTGGCTGCACCGTATCAACCTATAAACACCTCTCTACTTTCAATTAACACTGCCCTGTCTCCTGTCTCGCTGAATATTATATTTAACTAATTTAAGAGGATTGGTAAAGAGAGTTTTCACACTTCACAGGAAAGCATAATGAAATAATTATACCTCTACCTACTAAAGGCATGAGAATATTACATAAGCAGCCTCCAAGGTTTCTCAACTGAAACCCTGTGCTGTCTTCTGCCTGAGATTTCCTGCTTGAACTTTCACCCACATCTACTTTGTTTTTAATTCCGTGAGCAGGTGTGGGGTTGCTCCTTGGTGACCTTCGGCTTGAGGCTCGGATTCTATGACTTCAGGACCAGGCTAAAAGAGCAACAGTGGCTCAATGCACGCTCTTCTGGAAGGTGTCACAGCAGCTCCAGAGGCAAAGCAAACTACCCAAACATATTGAAGGCCTCTGCTTACATCACTGAAGCAATATGCCTTTGGTCAAAGAAACCATAAGGCTGAGTGAAAAATTCTGGTGGCAGAGAAGTATGTGGCTTCTTCAGGAAGAGGTGTAAAGGACTGTACATTTACTAAATAGCAATCCTGCCCTTCAGAGCCATGCATGAGCCATCCAGTGGGCAGGGCAAGAGGTAGGGGTTAAAGAATAAGGACAAAGACTACTCAAATTCAGGCTGAGCTGTGGGAAGAAAGACCGTGATATTCATGAGGTTAAGTTGCCACAGTTCAGCCCCATCAAGTGGGATCTCAGCAATTTCAGGGAGACATAGAATTAGGAAAACAGAAGGGACCCCAGACTTGGCAGAGCAATATAATGAGTGTAACAATGAGTGTGATTTATAGCCCCTGTTCGGCAGGAGGTGTTCCCTACCTAACTGGCGCTGTTATCTTAGGACAGAGGCCAAGGTCCTAGAGGGGAGGTCTTGTTTTGGTCACCTGAGTGGCCACAGCTTGGATCCACAGCACCCTAGAGGACTCTGCGTGGGTTGGACTAAGACACTAAGATGAGATGATTGGCCTTAAGCCTGTCCCTAAGATATTTGAATTCTCTTCTCAAGTAGAAAAATTAGAGAGTCAAAAGAGAGCCCTAAGCAGCCAGAGAGGAATCAGGTCCCACACAGGTCTTTCTATGCAAAGCTGAAGTCCTTATAAGCAGCCCCGTGCCCTCGGTCATCAGGGGTGAGGATGTGCCGAAGGTGTGTGCACGCGCATTGGCCTTGCCAAGCCAAGAAGTGCTTCATGAATCTCCACCTTACACCATGTGTCAAGGGTAAGGTAGCTAGGAGAGGCCTTTCAGATCCAGAAAAGTTGGGGCTCAAGGTTACGATCACTCAAGAATGAAAACAGTAGAGCTCAGAACTGATTCTCTAACATCAGAGAACATTATGGAATGATTACGCTTGAAACAGAGAAATAAGACGATGTGGTTCAACCAATTAGTGAGAGGAATTAGGCAAGTAGAAAAAAAAAGATAATCCAGTGCAGAATAAGGGACATATTTGCAAAAGGGAACCCAACAAATACAAAACGAAAAGGAATCACATAGCCTTCCAATGTATCAGAAGAAAAATTTCTGAAATGAGAAAGAAAAACTGAATCTACAGAAAGAAAGCACAAGCTCCATTTCAGGAAGAATTAGAGTAAATAACCCCATCTCGTATCTTTATACCTCATAGACGTCAAAAATATAGGAAAATTTTACCTAAAAGTAACAAAGCAAATCAAAGAAAGTTTTGCTCAGGAGGATAATTCAGGACCGGCCTCAGATTTTCCCAACACAGTATTTGATACCAAGAAAACAATGAAGCAATATGTGTACATGTAAGGAGAGGTAGCTGTAATTCTGGGACATTCCGTCATGCCAAGAACAGAAAGGCAAAGGGTATTTGCCAAAGGGGAAATGAATCAGATCTAGTACCACCCCCATGCTCGTTTAAAATAGTCAGATGACAATAAAATATCCTAACAACAGAAGAGGCAGACAATAAGAAACGTTGGCACACAGCTCATGAGCCTGAGTCCACTTAATTTAGGACCCCGGGCTCCAGAGATGGGACCTTAGTGTCCCAGGAAAAAGCGTAACTTAATGTCAGTGAAGGAAAGTAAACAAAAAAGTAGGAAATCAAGAGTATCGGAGAATAATTTGGATAATAGTGCTGCGGATTTCTGCTGGTCTTTTGAAGGGAGTGGTTTACGATTAAAAGGTGTGCTTTTGTTTTTATTTCATTTTCTTTCTTTTATTAACTCTTTTGTTTTCACTGTGTTTTGTTTTCAAACGATTTTGCACGTTTATATCTAGTAGCCTAAGCAACTGATTTGAAGATAACATCATGCAATACGGCAACCATGGTTGACTTCCTATTACTTGGTTTAGTGAAATTTTGTCATTTCTATTCTTTTTTAATGTTATGTATGGGGCGCAGGGTCTCACTGCCCAGCTCTTACTTGGATCGATCCTCCTGTCACAGCCTCTCTAGAGCTGGGATTACAGGCCTGTGCCACCACGCCTGGTTTTGGTGGCCTGCTCATCACGCCAGGGATTGGGAGGGTGCACATGTAGTCTCAGAGATCAAATACTGGTCCCCAAGCTCACCAGACAGGTGTTTAGACTGCTGAACTATCTTCCCAGGCTTTTTTTTTTTTTCTTTAACTATTTAGTGTCCTTTAAAAAATAAAGAGTACTTGAGACTTAGCTTGGGTCTAAACACTAATGTATTTTCATTCTTCACACCAAGAATCATTCAACACTGGCCAAAATTAACTTCTGGTGTTTAAAAATTAACTCCAAATTCGGTTAATATTTTATGTTAATTTTAGAGGACTCTTATAAGGAATAATGCATTTTATGATAAAGAATTATATTGGAGCCGATTCTTCCATTTTTATTTCACTGCTTTTTTCTGTTAAATTCAGGAATTTTAACTCCCTAGCTTTTTCTTAAAATGGAAAATTTATTATAATTCCATTTATGATGCCATCTTTTTTGCTGCCTGTCTTTCCTCAGGCATGCTAGGGAGCCATCTAGAATAATATACACTTCATGTTGACAATAGTTATTTTTAAGTTCTAAGGTTCTTGAGGTGACTTATTCTCACGCTTCCCTCTTCCAACTTCCGTGCTGTTTGAATGACTTATGGGGAGCAGGTATAGTTTTAAATATACATCATTATTTTTAGAACTCAAGAACCCAGATCAATACTAGCCTCGTCATGTAAAGATTCTTTGCCTGCGTGAATAAAGGGAGCAAAACCAGCAGTGAGCCTTTTGCATGGCGCCAACTTCCAAGGCCTGCTTAGGCCCAGGTATGCTCTGGTTGGGGATGGCAGGGCGGAGAATTTTGGTGAAAAAAGTGCGAACCGTATTGCAGAAAAGTCCCTCAGGAGAAAATGGGGAGTCAGAACCAATAAAATGCCAAATTATATTAAATACCTCTATGAGCTAGATACTGCCCTAAGAATAACACAATGATTTTCTAACTGTGTGATGACTACAACTTAGTATTCATAATATTTCACAGAGGGAGGCAGGGCTGAGAAAGTGGCTGTAGCCTGCCCCCGGCCACCCCATCAGCCGCCGAGCTGATATTCTGAATCCAAATGTGAGTCTGAAGCCTCGCTGAAACCCAGTTTCTCAAACAAGTCCCAGAATCTAGAATTCTTGCATTCCCCAGAGGTCATTAAGTCTTGCACCAGGGGCCATGGGATTCAAGTCACAGTGGAACACCACCTCTGCTCTGGAATGTGAGCTCCCTAAGATAATATCGCAGGCACAGCCACCAGAAATTAGCCAAGGCCCGGCCTCCTCCTTCAGACTCCATGGTCCTCTTGGGAAAGACAAACTCATCTAACGCTCATCTTTATTGGTCACTAAGAGGCTTCCATGGTCGGGGTCTTGCTTTCCCTTGTAAAGTTCTCTGTGAAGGGAGCTAGGGTTCTGCAAAGCCTGGGGAAGGTTCCACAGGAAAGCAGTGGCCTGTCACAACAGGAACAGGTGACATATCTTTGCAGGTGCTGCTCCAGCAGCCCAGACCGCAAAGTGAATGCCCCACTGGCCCATGCCAGCAAGCTTCTGTGGATTCTGTGTGGAGGGCTGACTAGGAGAGAGAGAGAGAGAGAGAAAGAGAGAGAGAGAGAGAGAGAGAGAGAGAGAGAGAGAGAGACACAGAGAGACACAGACAGAAACAGAGAGACAGAGAGAGATGGAGACAAAGAGAGACAGAGACAGAGAGAGAGACAGAGACAGAGACAAAAAGATGATACAGAGATAGAGACAGAGAGAGACACAGAAAGACACTGAGAGACATAGAGATGAGACAGGAAGACAGAAAGAGGAGAGTGAGAGGCAGACAGAGACACAGAGACACAGAGAGACAGAGACTAACAAAGAGAGAGACAGACACAGAGAGACACTGACAGAGACAGAAAGAGATGCAGAGAGATAGAGACAGAGACAGAGACAGCAATACAGACAGAGACAAGAAAGGCAAAGACAAAGATAAGGAGAAACAGAGGCAGGAAAGTGCTCATCTGGGACTTGATAATGAGAGCTTTTGTGGAGAAAAGTTATTTCCAGATAGAGTTAAGCTAGGCATGACAGGATGGACTCACCCTGAGGTACGGTGGCCCCAAATGCCCAAGGACAAACAGCCTTAGAAGAAATGAGCGCCACAGCAGAAGAAGTGATGTGAAGAGCGAGGTGTCCTAGAAGCCGGGAGGAAAGAAACATGGAAAGACTTCTCCCCGAGCCTCCTCGCAGAGACCAGAGCCCCCCACATGGAAAGAGAGCTCGAGTCTGCTGCCTTAGACCACATGGCTGCCCTGGCTGGCCCTTAGGCCCCTCCGGAAAGAAGGACCCAGTCAGCACTTTGGTGTTGGACTTCTGTCCTCCTGAACTCTAAGGAAATAGGCTTGTGTTGAGCTGAGCTCCCAAGGGGGTGGCAGGCCTAAACTCCAATTTTATGGCAGCCCTGGAAGCTGGCATAGGCTCAGTGTATTTCTACTACAGTTGCACGTATTCGACGTGGACCGTGAGCTCCACGGAGGGAGGCCACTTTGCTTCCTTGCCGCTCCGCTCCCTACACTGCGCGGAGCGGGTGCGCAATAACCGCTGGTCACCTGAGTGACTCAGGAGTGAGAGAAAGGACAGAGAGCTGGCTCATGTGTGAGGAGGCACAAGGCCGTCAGTGGCCTCCGTGTCTCAGCTCCACCGTGCACTCTGCTACGTGAGCTGAACAAGGTGGCGAATGCTTCCGCCGCCTCTCCTCACTTTTCTAATGGGACTATTAGGGCCTGCCCTAATTATTTCAAGGGACTGCTGTGAAGATGGAATTAGAGGTTAGAAATCAAAGTTTGGAACTGTGGAAATGCCTAAATGTGTGTCTTTCATGCTCTTTGTAGGACAAAGAATCCCAGATTTTAAAAGAAAATTGTGTAGAGCTACTAAAAAATATGGCTTTTGGGTGGGAAAGTGGAGAGAGGTCTGAGACGGGGACCACAGGGTTTAGTATCAAGAGAGGTGTCAGGGGCTGGGGAGATAGCTTGGCAGTCTAAATGCCTGCCTGGCACGTGCAAGGACCCGAGTACCCCAAGCTGTGCCAGCCCCAGAATCCTGGGCACACCCAGCCGGCCCCAAAACCAGCCATGGTGGTGCACACCTGTAATCCCAGTGCCAGGGAAGCTGAGATAGGAGGATCACTACGAGTCTGAGCTGGATAGCAAGGTATTATTAATACTACTAATAAAAAAAATTGCACGGCATAAGCTTTTACTTCTACTTTATAGAAGAACAAAGTTACAGACCTTCAGAAGGAGGAGCTGAGATTTCAGGGTCTGAACGCTTAACCTCTGCAATACATTGTTCTTCGCCTCAGTATCTACTGAGCAGCTTCTCTTGGAAAGCCAGGAGAGAGACTTAGAAAATAGAAAAGCAAACATCTGTACTTTGTCCTATGAAATTTCCAAGGAAGGAGGAATTTACCTGAGGGCAAAGGAAAGGTGCACAAAAAAGGTGATTTTCGGTTGGGTTTTACAGTGTGAATAGGAGTTCATTATGCCACATAATGAATACCATGATTCCACGGGTATGGAGGAAGTACTGCCTCTGGGAAGCTGGAGCTACTTGCTCCAGCTCAATCCCAAGGGTCGTGAGGGTCTGGGGAGGTGGACAGCCAGGCGCAAAACTTGGAGTCTTGGTTCCCACAAGCCATGACAAGTTTTGGTAGACAGGCGATGTCTTGTCCTTTATGGAGAAACTTGCCACCTGGTGGCCCCACGGGTGCTGATTTGGCCTATGGGCATGTTTTCTTTAGCCTGTCCGTGTCTAAAATTACTTGAGCTGACTGCCAGCATTTTAACAAAAATGAGACGTCACCTGATGTCCTGCGTTTCTATTCTTGTTTAGGAATTTTAAGCAGATGAAGATTACACGCAGGTCTGAGTGGGTCGCGTGGTCCTGGCTGGACTGTGAAGACAGAAGAAAGAGGGATGGCAGAAACAGAGGATGCAGCTGGAACACAAAAGGGACCTGGCTGGGGCATGGAGATGGAGTGGAAATCTCCCCAAGGTTCGCTTCCTCAGTCTTCCGTGGCCGCTTCATCTACTTCCTCTTTCCCTGATCCCCTGTTTACCAGTACACCCCACCTGGCTATATCCTCCACTCCGCCCAGACTTTCTGCCCAGGACAAGTTACAACCTGGCATCCCAGCTTGCTTTATCCACCCTTCTGCTTATATTCGTCTAGCTAGCAAACAGCTTCCACGGCCCCGGGAATTCCATTGGCTTCACGCTCTGCCACGTTCCCGGTTCTTAGAAAACTGCCTGACATGAAATATCTGATTGACTTCAAATCCTTTTAAGAGGTGGGCTTAATTAGTTACCAATGAAAGCGTCTCTGACCTCAGTTCTTGGAGGACAACTGATACGGCAGAAAGAGGTCTCCGATTTTCAAGCAGCTGGCCTGGCCGAGGGTCCCCCGGCCACACTCTCAGAAGGTCATCTCCCTGCCATCGCCATCGATGTAGCAGCAGGTGTAGGAGCTGAGAGGCCCCGAAGGACCAGGCAGGGCCTGGATTTGCTCTGGTCACTACCCTCAGAGGTCGCCAGAAGTCCGCATGGGACCACGCCGAGCCCGGGGGTCTGCGGAGGCCTGCGAGCGCCCTTTGAAAGGAGATTCAGATTAATTGTCCTTTATCTCCACTGCGATTTCTCCACTGGTTTTGTGAAGATGAGCCAAGCCGTCAGAGCGTCCCTTTGATGCTTAATTGCTTAATTATCAGTTTACTCCACAAGCTTCAAGAAAGGGAACCGAATTGCTTTTAAAAATGGAGGTGATACTGGAGATGGTCCGGGCTCAGGGTTCCCCTCTGGGTCTTTCCCCTCTCCTCCCAAGCACCTCCCTCTATCCTCCTCTCCTCTTCCGCTTCGGTCCCCTTCCCTCCTTCTTCCCTGTGTCCTTCTCCTCCTGAACCCTCTACTCGCCATCTCTCTCCTCCTCTTCCTCCTCCTCCTCACCCTCCTCCTATCACTCCTCCTCCCCTTCCCCTCCTCTTCCCTATCCTCCTCCTCCTCCTCCTCTTTCCCTGCCGCATGTTCCTTTTCTATCCCCCTTTCATCCCCCAACTGTCCTTCAGGCACTCAAACATTTCCAGTGCCTTCCTCAGTGTGGACGACTCCTCCCGCAGCCCTCAGCGGCCTAACCATCCCGGTGTCTGCGGCCCCAAGCTCACACCCGTAGAAGCTGGCGGCCGGCCACGCTCTTGGGTACAAGCAGCTCATTTAAAGGGAGATCGCAGAAGGCCTGCTGACGGACTAGGGGAACCCATCAGAGGAGAGGAGGAAGCCAGACGACGCGTGTGTGCCGAGGGGGCTGGGCCGGTGGGCAGCCCGTGTATGGCTCTCACGCTGAGACAGCGTGTGGAGGATGCCTCAGAATTCCCCCAAGGACACTAAGGAAGCCAGGGCATTTATGGACCAGCTCCATGGTTGACGGTTCAAGGCTGAGGGTCACTCTTGGGGACTTACTGTCATGCACCTAGAGTCTGACCCTACGTGGGAAGCAGCGCTCACCTGGTGATGGCATCAGGGGTCTGGGGAGATGCGTTGGGTGCCTCGCCCACATGCTTTATAGTCTGTCTGTCTGTCCGTCTGTCTGTCTGTCCTTCTCTGTACATTCCTCTGCCTCCCTCTCCCCCTTTCTACTTCCTTCTCGCTCTACCTCCATTTCTCTCTCCCTCTCTTCCTCCTTCCCTCAGTCCTCTCTCTCTCTTTGTCTCTCTCTCTGTCCCTCCCTCCCTGCCTCCCAATCAAATGCAGACTGGCAGCACATAAGCTCCCAAATAAAACAAGCAGTCCCGTCTCAGAGACCCTTTGTCTTACCTTGCCATCTACACAGCTTTCCTTCAGGAAACCGATGTAGTGCATCCAGCATACCTACCCACAGATGTGTGCACACCCACTCTTTAGTAGCCTGTTTTTTTGTTTTTTGTTTTTTGTTTTTTTTTTATTGAAAAGAATCCACCCTGACACGCCCTTCAGAACCGACCCAGCTCTGCACAGATGTTGACGGGACCTTCCAGGCCTTTGCTGACAGGCGCAGCTGAGACCCAGCCCCAGTGAGCTTCTCGCAGGGACACGTCCAGTAAGCTAGGAGACAAGCCCCGTCCCCAAAATTCAGAGGGCAGATTTTTCCATCACTCTCTTGCTGCTGCAAACAACAGCACACCCCACGCTGTCCCTGGCCCTAGGAAGACCCACAGGTGTCTCTTTGCCAGTATGGATGGTCTCTTACAGTGGGTGCAGTTTTAAGAGTTCCAGCGTTGCTGCATAGCCCAAACCTCGGAGACACAAGACCCACGCTTGGCGGTGGACACATAAGCGAATTGAACCCCGCCTCTGCACAGATCTGCAGAATAAACATTCCCATTCCAGGAGGGTGCATGGGGATGAGAAGCAGGACCTAAGCAAGATCAAAGCTCGTTTTGCTCGGTCAGCTTATTAAAGAGCTAACTTCAGGATCCTGATCGAGTGAGTGATGTCCCACACAGAGGACACTACGAGATACCACTGCACTGCTTAGGTAGTTTGCTACTGTAAAGTCCCCGAGGTGTCCCACAGCCCTGTTCTCATTCACTGTGGCCTGGCCTTTGTGGGTGGCCAGTGGAGCACATACAAACCTGGTGCCCGCAGAAGTGTGCCGACCAGCGGGCACTGGGGCTCACTCTCTCAGGACCCTACCCTGAGCCGGCTGTGGGAGCAAGCTGGCCTCGCCTGTGGACGCCTGAGAGGCCCCTGAAGGTCCAAGAGACCGGCCTCAGCCCACGGCTGGCAGCATGCAGCTGAAAAGTGAGCAGACCCTCTGGTCAGCCACAAGGATGAGCTCAGGCAAAAGCAGAGCAGCCGGATGAATGCAGGAGGGCGGGGCTGCTTGGAAGTGCCTCAGATACCGGAAATTGTCTCCAACGGCTCAGAGCACTTTGACTCCTGCCTCTGACTGGCTGCTGGCTGGATCTCTGCAGCCGTGAATGCCTTCTGAGTGAGGGTCAGAGTTCATCACACACACACACACACACACACACACGCCCTTTGGAGGGCGCCATTCACAGAAGAGAGACACATCCTGTCTGACCCAGGCCGCCATCTTGGACTGATCCATGTTGCTGTTGGGTTGGGAAGAAACCTTTCTCCATGCGTGCTCTTTAGAATGTGGCTTATTTTACTTCTGTCTGAATAGAGTTTATATAGCAGCCAGTTGAACAGAGAATAGTCTCCACAAGACACTAACATCTAACAACAAGACACAGAAAATAATAACAGAACGTTCTTAAACGTAAGTGCCTGTGAGCCAAAAACAGATTTTTTAAAAATGATTTTGGGTATATATATATATATATATATATATATATATATATATGGCATAATCAAAACATATGTGATGTTTTCTTAAAGTAAAAGATATTTATTACAGTCAAAGACACATTGTCATTAAGGAAAGTATTTCCCTTTTCTTCAAACAGACTTATTCTTAGTCTTGTCACTTGCTTGCGAATAGAAAAATAACAGATGAGATATTAGAAATGATACTCAATTTTTAAAAAGCCGAGGTAATAGGTATTCAGCAGCGGCTATCATAGTGCACATTGATGCCCTCAGTGTAGTTCTTCAAATTGCCGGATACAAGCATGGAAAATTGGTCAGAGTGAACAATTTTTTTTTCAGGACTGGGGTTCAAACTCACGACCTTGCACTTGCCAGGCAGGCACTTGTGCCGCAGAGCTGTCTCCCTGGCCCCCAAAGTGAACATTTTAAGCACTAGCTCGTCTGGCCGCTTTGTGAAGCACTTCCGGAAGTTCTCCGGAGAGAAGGTCTCTATAAGGCACAATAAAGAAATGGGGTGAACGCTGCTGCCCAGCGCCGTCCAGCAGAAACGCAGGCCCCTGAAAACCTCACAGTGCCTCCTCCTCGGCCACCTTCCTCACGGCATGTGGCGCAGTGTGACTTTTGTCACCGTTATGGTTTGTTTGTAGCTGTCCTCCCAAGAGCCTCATGTAGGGAAGGCATGGGGCAGATGCGGCTGGAGGAGCAGCCAGTGACTTCAGGGGCGGGGCCAGAGGGGCGGGGCCAGAGGGGCGGGGCCAGAGGGGCAGGGCCAGAGGGACCCAAACCATTAAACTGACAGCATGCACTGTTCCCAGCCCCCAGGCCAGCAGTCTCTCAGAGGTGGGGAGAGGGTCATCCTGGACAGGGCAGCACCCCAACCTTCTGAGCAAATAAGGCTCTGAGGACTTGCTACATAACTTAGGCTGTTTTAAACTATGAAACCTCCAGTAACTGCAAATTAAATACACCCTTCCTTCCCTCATTCTGAGTGTCGCGTATTTGTTCGCACAAGGAGAGAAGAGCACCGAAGACAGTCACAAAGTCAAAAGGACCACGAAAGTACACATTGTGACTCAGTTGAGGACATCAAGGCGGCTGGAACTGCACTGCTGAAAACACTCAGGAAAGAGAACTTTTAGTACTGCGTCGGAAAGTTGCAAGAAAAATGGGATAAATGGCTTTGAAGGGTGGGGGCGCATTTGAGAGCAATTAATAGCAAAGCAGAGATTGTAGGAACTGAGGTTAATGTAGATGGCGCAGGCTCTACGGAGCGAAATCATTTCTTAGCTCCAGCTAGTTAGAGCTGTGTCAGAGCTGTCAGTTGTTCTGATTCTTCTGAGGAAGCTTAGACATCCAAATGTTCACGTGGATTAAAGTAGACAATTCACGGAAGGTAACGTGAGCCAGACATGATGGTACACGCCTGTAATCCCAGCACTTGGGAGGCTGAGGCAGGAGGATCAGTTCGAGTTCAAGGCCAGCGTGGGCTACAAAAGTGAGCTCAAGGCCAGCCTGAACTGCATAGTGAGACTCTGTCTCAAAAAAAAAAAAAAACAAAAACAAAAACAAATAAATTAAGAAAAAGAAAATATATATGTATATATTCATGGGTTCAGTTTCTTCGCCATGGAATAAAGAGACAGATGAGTGGATGAATCAGGAAGTTGAGTCTGGCCAACTGGACCTGGCTGTGTTCTCTGCAGAGCTCAGGCGCTGTGCCGGATCCCTGCGAGACTTGCCGACGACGCGCAGGTGGCTGCGCCCAGATGGGAGTTTCCATCCCGTAGGTCTGGGCGGGGTCTGAGACTTCGCATTGCCTTGTTTCCTGTGGTGCAAGGCTGCTGGGGCAGAGACCTCCCCCTTGACTGCTGCGCCCAAGGAAGTGTGCGGGGTGATTGGCGGGAAACGCTGTGCCCGGGGGAGCGTGCGAATGTGTGAGAGAGGGAAACAGCCGGGAAGGGGGCAGAATGTTCAGCAGGCGGCTCCTGCAGTATGGCAGACAGGTGGCTCTGGACATACACAGGTGGGAAGTGAGGAGACTGAGACGGGGGGCTGGCGGTGGGGGGAGACCACAGGGAAGGCCGAACCTGGAAAAATGTCTCTCCTAATTAGATACGAATCCTGAGATCATTAAAAAAAAAAAAAAAACAAAGTGGGCGCGTTTCTCTGGTTTATTTCCCCTACCCCCAAAACAACCTCAGCGGTGCTCTGTGTAGATGCATCCTCTGGTTCAGTTCTGGTCAAGGGCACATAGCTGCAGCCCAAGTCTGAGAATTGGAAAGGTAGCGGCTCCTCCCAGGGCCCACAAACCAGGCAAACACCAGGGGATTCAGTAGCTATTTATGAGACGCCTGATATGAGTGGCACCGGTGAAAACCAGAAGGAGTGTGGACAAAGAAATAAAAGAAAAACAGCCCCACATTGTCAAGGACTTACGACGCTGGGCCCTTCAGCAAGTTGACCCCTTCCTTTGCTCATCTCACTGTTTTGGTGCGTGTGTGGCACTGGGCATCCAACTGGGGTGCTTCCCATGGAGACACAGCTCCAGCCCATTGGTATTTATTGTTTCTATTTTCAGACAGGGTCTCTTTGAGTTGCTCACTTGCTCAGGATGGGCTCAAGCTCTCAAGCCTCCTGCTTCGGTCTCCAAAACGTGACACCACGCCCCGCTTCTCACACTTTCTGTTGACTGACGTCATCAAAATGAAAGAATGTCCAGTAGACAGGACATCATCAAAAGCCAGGAGAGTGAGGCTTTCTAATAAAGAAACTCTTCAGAGATGCTATTGAATGCGGTGGGCGTCCCACATTCTTCTGATTTCCTTTCCCAGTAAACGGAATCATTAAGGCATGTAAATGAACGGGTACATAATCATGAATTAAATCGAGCTCATTTGTAAGGGAAACACAGGGGCATCTTTCATCTTAATATCCTGACAGGAACCTCCCAATCTGAAGGTAGGATCAGGAAAAAACTGGCAAAAAAAAAAAAAAAAAAAAAGGGGGGGGGGAAGAGAAGAAAAAGCCCTCCACAGCTCAGACCTGAGTGGAATTGGTAATAAAACTCAAGTTCCCCAGTGAACTCACTGCCTTCCCAGTTCTCGGCAGCCAAGCTCATTATTTTATTTCACTACTTGATAGGTTGAAAAATTGCCTGCAAACTGGTTAATTAGGACTAACAGAGCTTAGTAACTGGGGAGATGATTGGAGCTCAAGAAACTAATGCCAGAGTCTTGGGAGCTCATGATTCATCTATTAAAATAGCTCTGGACAGGGGGTTCACCTCGCTGGAGGGTCAACCAGCTGTCTGTCCCGGTGGCCACAGGAGCTGAGAGGAGAGCTACAGGTGGGAAGAAACCAAAGTGTACCTTGAAGGGCAAAGGATGCAGTTCAGTAACAGCACATGTGCTTAGCATGTGTGAAGCCCTGATTCAATCTCTAGACACCAGCACATCCCCTAGACACTCAGAGACAGAGAGACAGACAGAGAGACTGAGAGACAGACAGAGACACAGAGACAGACAGAGAGAGAGACAGAGAGAGACAGAGGCACACACAGAGAGACAGACAGAGAGACAGAGATAGACAGAGACAGACAGAGAGACAGTGAGAGAGAGACAGAGGCAGAGACAGAGACAGAGAGACAGAAACAGAGACAGAGAGACAGAGACAGACAGAGAGAGACACTGAGCAAGAGAGACAGAGAGAGAGAGACATGAAACCCATGTACAGAGACATGAAGGAAAACCCATGCAGGGCTACCGTGGATGACAGTGCTATGGTTGTATACTCTAAAATTCACGTTGTCACCTAACCACAAACGTGACTGCCCTGGGAGGTAGAGGTCTTTGGGTTGTCACTCGAATTCCATGCAGTCATGAAGATAAAGCCCTCATTATGGAATCAGTGCTCTTGGGTAAAAGAACTAGAGGCCTCGGCCTCTCTTCCCCTTCCATCCAAAAACACAGCAAAGACCCACCTGTCTGTGAACTAGGAAATAGCCACCTACCTCCAAATATGCCAGCGCTTTGATCCAGGACCTTCTCCACCTCCACAAGCGTAAGAATACATTTCTTCTTCCCTCCCTTCTGTCCTCTGTCTGCCCAATGACCACCATCCCTTACTCCTCCTTTGCCTCAGGCCCGGGCCCTGTATCCCTGCCCAAACACCACCATCCCCCACTTAGTAATCCTATCCCAGACCACTCCTTACCTACCGCTTCTTTTCCTGGGCGTTTAGGATCCCCTCCCTCCTTCCCTCCCTCCTGCCTTCGAGCTTTCCCGTACATCCGATTTCCTTAAGCTCCTACTGATCGATGCTGAGGACGCTACTGGTAGCTGGGACCTAGCTGCTCAGTTCCTTGGCTTCCCTCTGCACACAGATGTTGATCCACAGTCAGGCTCATGGTCACGTCAGAGCCAATACGACTGTCTTGGTCGCTTTCCTGGTCACTGGGACATAACACCTCACAGGAACCGATCAAAGGATGCGAGGCTCACAATGTACAGAGGTTCCAGTGCACAGTGACCAGACTCTGAGGCACGGCGTGGTGGCAGGGATGCAGAGAGTGAGAAGAGAGGAGCGAACTGGGAAGAAAAATGAGCCCTTGTAGGCCGTGCCTCCAGAGACCCACCTTTCCTGATCAGACCCCATCTCCTCACTGCAAATCAGCTATAAATCGCCACCTTCTAGAAGCTTCACCTGTGAGTGGTCTTGCTGGGGTGATATAGAGAGATTTTCTCCCTCTTTACTGGAAGGTTTCAAGATAGATGTAGATTTGGGGCTTCTGGTCTCAACTTGCAACTCCAAGATAAATCCTGCCTCAGAGTAAATTGAGCTTTTCCTCTGGAATAGGGCAGAGCTTGGCGAGGAAGACAGAAATAGACAGTATATCATCTGACCCTGCCATATCAAGGGATGGTTATTATCTTGAATTTCACAGTTGCCTGAGCCTGTAAATCTTCTTTTTGTGTGTAAATTAATTCAGTTTTAATTTCCTGTCACTGTTGATAGAAAAATCTACTAACATTTGTGTCTTTCTTTTTTTTTTTTTTTTTTTTTTTTTTTTTTTTTTTTTTTTTTTTTTTTTTTTTTTTTTTTTTTTTTTTTTTTTTTTTTTTTTTTTTTTTTTTTTTTTTT
>PVJA010028327.1:0-27719 GCA_004027025.1 Myocastor coypus | reverse complement strand
GCTGAAGTTGTATTTATTGTGGGTTGCATTTCATATAAAATGGCTATGTCAAAAGATATAATAGATATAATTAATTTAAATTGTAATTGATAACTATGTGAATGCTCTCTTTCCATCTATAGAAGAGAAATCCTATCTTTTTTGTTATTCTTTTTAATACAGGGCCTACAGGGTCTCACTGCACAGATCCGATGTGTAGTGATCCTCCCGTGTTCAGCCTCCCAATAGCTGGGATTACAGGCGTGCACCACCACGCCCAGTCTCAGTCGCCTTCTCAGAGTTCCCCAGGGTGAGGCCAGCACTGCCTAAGCAGGCACTTTAACCTGCTCAGCTATTAAGCCAACCCTGAGAAACCATATCTTCTGTTGCTTAGCTCAGGCCTAGAAAACCTAGTAGGCAGCTGAGAAACAAAGGATTTTACTTGACTTACTTATTAGAAGGTAGGCATATCCACCTAGTGAAATATTAATGAATTTGTCAGGTTCTACTCAAAAAAATGATCCAAAACCTGAGTGGAGTTTTTTCTACAGTGGTTTCCTCATGACCCTACACTAAAGCATTAGAGAATTATGTGATCACACAAAGTATCCTATGAAATAAATTTAAATTTAGCTGCACACAGTGAAATCCAGTGTCTTAATCTTTTTTAAGGTACATTTATTTTTTAAAGGAATGAATTAATAAATGGAAATTTTATGTTTTAACTTACAAATAGGTGTAGCTTGTAATATGGTTGCTCAATAGTGTTAAAAATGAAATTTGACAGTGGCTGCACCTATGACCACTGGGCAGTGCAGACATCAGAGCTGGGTCCGAGTGGAGCCCTGCTGCTCCAGCATGGCCCCAGCAGCCAGGCACTCACACTGCATCCCAGCGTTCACATTTTATGGTAAACAAGTGGGTGTTGGGTTGCACTGCTGGTCCTCAGTCTTGGTCTAACTGCCGTACAATTCCTACTCTTTCGCCTTCTGCTTTGCCATGCTTCCATGTTGACGTTATATCTTCATGCTAAGAGCATGGTCGTCTCCGTGAAACAGAAGTGCAAATTTTGTGAGAAGAGCCAAGGAAGCTAAATGTGTTATTCACAAACCTCTAAATAGTCATACCTTGTAAAGTTTATTTAGTTTCAACTACATGAATGCCCCGTGTGCTTAGTATTCCATTATGTAAGTATACCCACATAGACAAATCATTAAAATAAACTCCATTGTAGTGTATTGGAAGTATAATTTGATCTGAAACATTATTAGCCTCAAAATATAAATTTTAAAAATGGGAGGATTTAAATTGATTTATAAGTGTTCTGTAAAATAATCATTAAATGAGAATATATTATATGTATGAATTAAAAATTGCAAATAACCAATAATTGGGGCTTTTTAATGCACAATTGATATTAGTGTGGAAAGCTTTCTGCTAATTTTAAAATTCAACTGCTGCTTTACACTTGAGAGTTCAAATGACAAGTATGGCAGACTTAAATATGTTCTTTCCATGTGATGTGAGCTGCCATGCTACTACATTTATCCAAGCAGGTCATGATTGGTGAATTTGGGGGCTATGTCTAGAACAGCCTGAAGACCATGTATAAACTATGTACATGAAAGGAAAATAACGATGCACGGGAGCATCTAATATACGTCTCGGTGAGCTGCAGAATTAGAGATGATCACCCCTTGCCGCCATTCATGAGAAAGCATGAGAAAGCAGGAGATTCGAAACTCCATTAATTACTCTCACACCATTCAGGCCACCTGCCCTTGAAAGAACTTACATCGAGGCAGCTGGACCTCTGAATGGAATATGAAAGTTATTTTCAGAATGTTTGTTTTTAAAAATAAGCTGAATTCTAAGGAAGAGCAACCTAAGTATACAATTCGCAAAAATGAGAGAGCTTTTATTATGGGGCATTTTCAAAAGCAGGAGCAAAGGCGCAATCTTGTCTCTCAAATCAAAACAGAAACTGTGCTCTTAAAATGCTGATAATTGGGCCTGGCGGGATGGCTCAGTGGTCTAGAGCGCCTCCTTGGGAGGGCTTAGGTGGCTGAAGGGACCGCGGTTCGATCCCCGGCACCACATGCTGCGCCAGCCTTGTGCTCGGGGCTGGCTGAGCCGGCCATAAAAATGAGTGAATAAACAAATAAAGGTTCTGAAACAAGAAAAAAATAAAAAAATAAAAAAAATAAAAAAATGCTGATAATTGCTTTGCAGAGAGGACATTAGTCTGTATTTTACTTTTGCTGTGTTCATTGGCGGCTGCTGCACCTTCTCACAGGTTTGCTTCAGTAACTCCCAGATCAGTGACGTCTGGCCTTTGGCCAGAATGACAGCTTTCACAACGAAGGTTGTTTCATGCATAAATGAGTATTAGGCAGAAGGTGAAGGTGAACTTGTATGCTGAGGAGGATCATTTATACTTCTCCTTTGACTCTGAACTGATCTCTACCTTTGTATTGTTGGGGCTAGGCAGACCACTGCAGAGCCGCCAGTCCAGATGAAACCCAGCTAACCTCAATGCTGCTTGGTCCGGAAATCATGTGGATTCTCTATGCAGCGTTTGGAGATTGTAAGCATGTCTCCAGCTTCAGTCACATCCTAAATCTGACATTTGTGTTATGAAATATTAGCAACCATTGTATAAACACCAACAAGCAGTTACTCTCTGGATCTTTCAGGAGAAGGTTAATAACAGGATATTTTAGCATATTCTGTGAACTTAGGCAGGTTCTCTTAATCTATTTGAGCATTAGTGTCCCAGTCTGCAAGATAGAGGTAGTGATGAGACCTACCCATACCTACTGCAAAGGGGTGTTATGAATGGTTCTCAATGAGGATTGTGTTATTAACAGTGATAATACGGATAATGATGGTATCTATCCATGCTTCAACAGATGAATGTGAACTCTTATTTTCTGGCTCATAGTGGCTGTAATAAAAATGTTACTCAATATCAACATAAACTTCCTCTTTTTCTAAGAATAATGGTAGTCCAGAGGACTGTGAGATGGATTCAAAACTATGTTCTTATAATTTCTTCAGATCCTTTAATTAAGTAATAATTTACACAGTGTGGTTCTGCACCTTATCATTGATTTTGAAGGCAGAAACAATATGAATGACAGTTTACCCTTGTGCTTGCTGTTTAATCGCTCATGTTTGTAAGATAATAGAAGTAACTATAACATCTGGGAATAGTCTGCATATTGTAATGAGGAAATGAATTGGACTATGAAGTAACTTATGAGTTCACTATAAATCAAAGGCTTCTGTGCCTGGGTAGCCTTAACTCACTCCGGGGCTTTGCATTTTGGGTTAATGCATATGTGTAGTTCTTTAGCTAAAAGGGCTTTAGTTCTACCCTTTGGTGCCGGTTGCCCCTACACCAATCAATGTGGATGAATCTTACCAATTTTCAAAATCAATAGAGCATAATACAGTGTGATCTACTTTGTTTAGTTCCACAATTATATATAAAAGAAGAATCTTTGGTGATAAGAAAAAATATTGATTATGTTTTCAACTTGAGGAATCTTGGCTGGATGGGCTCAGCTGGTCCCGTCCGGGGCTATCGGAGCCCCATCCTGCAGGATGCAGAGGGCCTGGCCTGGGATGGGCCACACAGCCCACCCCAGAGTGACTCAGCAAAAAAAGTGTGTGAAAAGAGTTGAGGAAGACTTCATGCAATCAGTACAGCCCAGCCCTGCCCTGGCTTCTTCCTGCCTGACTCAACTCACAACATTTTATATCATCCTTTTGGGCTCTTTGCTCTTCATTCTGAACATAAATCTGGCTAAAAGCCTCCAATAACAACCATGCCACTGCCCCAATATTTAGCAGCTTTGAAATTTCTTTTTCAAGATTAACTAGGGCACTGTGCTTAATTTCAGTCTCAAGCAAAGTCTCTGGACAGGAGCAAAATGCAGATAAGCCTTCTGCTAATGCATAACACAAATCATCTGTAGTCCAATGACCAATGCTGTCCTTTTTCCCAGCCGAAACCTCTTCAACCTGGTCTTTACAGGTAGGCCTTCTATTGGTCTTCTGGTCTGACTTCTGACCAGGATCTCCTCTACAGAATAGCGAAGCTTTTCCAGTTCTTTGCAAGGAGACGACCTCTCTATTTGCTATCTCTGGTCATAAGCCATTGTTTATACCCAGGCTTCAAGTTACTCTTCAGGTCTGAGCTCTGACCAGAATCTCCCCTACCATACAGCTGAAGTTCATCCAGCTCTGTGCAAGTAGGAAACATCTCTGAACCTTTCCTATCTCTTCTCATAAGCCATTTCAAAAAACTTGTAATCCACATGGTCAGGTTAGTCACAGCAATAACCCCACTCCTGGTACCAAATTCTGTCTTAGTTACTTTTTGCTCCTTGCTGAGACAAATACCTGACACTCAAAATGAAAAAAGGAAAGGTTTATTTAGCTGACAGTTGTGGAGGTTTCAGTTCATGCTCTGCTGGCTCCAAGGCAGCAGAAAATAATGAATAGCAGAGGAGGAGCAACAGCTGTGGCATCCATCAAGCCTCTTTCTTCCAAATTCTGTGCCCGTGCAGAGATCCTCCAAAGTGGTATGGCTGCAAAGATTAAGCTCCTCCAAAGACCAGGACTTCTCCAAGGAAGCGGGGCAGGGCTGGGCCAGGCAAGAAGCAGCCAGGGCAGGGCTGGGCTGGGCTGATCCCACAAAGTCTTCCTCCACTCTTTTTATACACTTTTTGTGCTGAGTCACTCTGGGATGGGCCATCTGCATTCTGCAGGATGGAGCTCTCATAGCCCGGAACCAGCTGAGCCCATCCAGCCACACTTCCTCAAGTTGACACAATGTATCAACTACCACAGAGGCATATCTATAGTAGAGTAAACGGGGTGGGGCATTAAACTTAGAGGCTTCTGGGAGCTCGTTAAATTGCAAGTCTTCACTTGGGTGTGAGTTATAGGATCATGTTCATTTTGTATGGCTTCACTGACCTGAATATTCAGTGTTTGTGCCTTGTGCTATAAATATGTCTACATTAAAGTTTAAATGTCTTTGCAAGAGTGCAATTAGAAAATAAAGGCCCAAAGAGAGAAAAGAAAAGCAAGGAGTCAAATAAAGAAATTCAACCACTTGGCCTGCTTCCGAATCGTACGGCCAACTGATTCATTTCCCTTGTAGCACTTACACCCACATTTCTCTCTGGATTGCTCACCAGCCGCCAGTACACCCCATGTGAACACGCATGTGCAAACTCTGGTTCCTGTACAGTGCCACTCTACTTCGGTCAACTTGCTCTTCATGTATGTCATAACTTAAAAAAGTAATTTTGTTAAACAAAATTATCCATTCTGTTTTTTTTTTCATTATGCAACCCCAAGCTCTACACTTTTCTCTCAGGTCTTTCCTAACTATTTTAAGGCCCTGTGGCTTTCAGTGGATGCATAGATCCTGTTCCCTTCATATTGTACACATATTGTTGAGCTGTTTTTGAAAGTAGTATTTAAAATTTGCATATGCATTTCAGCCATGTTTTCCCAAATTGCATCATGTTCAATGAAAAGAAGATACAAACATCAAAAAAAATAAGTTTGTCTAGGTTTAAGTAGTACTGACATATATTTTAAAAATTAAATTTCATTTCATTTTCAAAGACAATGCTCTGTAGTACATATGCATGAATACTGTGAACGGGGAAAATAATTTCTGTATCGAAAGCCAAGTCCTAAGACACGTAACGGTCTCAGGAGGAGCCATTGCTGCAGCGATTCTTGTATAAACTCCAATAACACCTGTGAATAATCTGTGCATACATTTAGCTCTGTATTTTATGATGGTGACATTGCTATAAAGATTATTTTCTGCTTCTTCTTTCCTTAAGTGATAGCTATATCTTGAACACTTTCCGTATTGAGCACTAAAGTGAATTGAAGCATTCTTAAAAGGATAGATAGAAGATTAGAGGACATCTTTTAGCTGAATAAAAAGAGCATAAAATTGTCTTCTTGATATCATCAAAATTGTAGACTACTCTTAACATACTTGCAATTATGAGGAATTTTTTTAAATTCATGTATTTGTTAAAGGGTCTCACTATGCATCTCAGACTCGCAGGGCTCTTCCTGTTTCAGCCTCTCCAGTGCTGGGATTAGAGGCCTGTGCCACTGTGTCCAGTCTCAGTGGCTGACTCCATGCCTCCCAAGGCCTGGGCTTCTTCAGCAGGCCTTTCGTATGGGGAGCTACCTCACTGGACCTGTAGGAGGGATTTTTCTTTTTTAAACCCCATCATTTAATTTGTTTATGTGGCTTTTGCTTATCCTTCATATGTGTACTGCACAAGAACTTAATCTATTGTTCTTGAAATCTTCAGTGAAAACTGTAAGAAGCATTTCAGATTCTCAATTTACTTTGTATTTATTGTTTGCATTCTCGCCAGGATTTTGTATCAGTGGTATTTTAGAAGCGTGGAGCTTTTCAGATGCTGGGTAACATGCTGCCAGGAGCAATGGCAAGTGGTTTCACTCTGGTTCTCTGGTACGAATGAAAGACGACATGGAATTCTAAACTGATAAAAGTAGCTTGTTATTACTTAGGCTCTCACAAATCCTTCTGCTTATTAGACAAAAAGTAAAAAGCTTTCTATCTGTAGCCAGAAAGCCATTGTTTTAGGGAACGGATGCCTCAATAAATCCCTCTCCTCCTCAAGTAGACCCTTAAGTAAGATACACACACACACACACACACACACACACACACACACACACATTCACCTGTGCACATACATCTAACATGCTCCCATTGGAGACTTGAGTTCTCACAAAAAGTCTTATGCAGTGGAACTGAAACGACCTTTTCCAATTACTAAATGACAATTATTATTTTTAAATGGCTTATCTTTTATTGAATTCTGAATTGAGTGGTAAGAATTATTTCTTCAAAGTGTTGCTCCTCTATATTAAATTCAAATTGCTTTCACGATTCTTTTCATTTTGATTGAAATGAAAATATAAACCTGCAGTGATTTTTGAAACATATTATGTACGTATTTTTCCACACTTTTCCTTCCTCAAATCATGAAGCTCACACTGGATGTCCTTTGCCCCTTTGGACTGTCAGGCCCAAGCTTTTCATTCTCTGAGAAGAATATTTAAGAAAAATATTTTAAGATTTTAGATACTTGAGAAGAGTTTCTTATAGATATCGTAGATCTGAAAATTCTACAACATGCCATTGTGAAGGATTACTGCAAATCAGATCCCTGAAGTGCCTTGATGTCTTTTTTATTTTTTCTGTTTTACACTATAATCTTCATGTTTAGGAGGTCTTTCCCTAGAGTATAATTTAATATAATTGATGACCATTGTTCCTGGAAGTCTGAATTGACATCAGAATGAATGAAATTCATAAAATAACTAGGTCCACTTTTATTTATTTTTTTTTTTATTAGCGTCAGTAAAAGTATCATGTATAAAGTTGGCATTTTGCTATTACATCTCGTTGAATCACTCACAATTTGACTAAAACTGTATGGCTCAGTGGCTAGTAATTTAGGTTCATGAAAAACGCTTTGGTTTCCTATTTTGTTGTTGGGTTTATGGAAGAACAGGGTATGTTATGTGTGTAGTGATGAATCTCGTTATATATATATATATATATATATATATATATATATATATATACTAAGATCAAATACAGACAGCAAAACTGACCAAGCATGAAATTGTTTTTAGAAATTGAAAGAGCTCGTTTAGGTGGCAAGAACCAGAGGAACAGTTGTTGGAAAAAATGTGAGTGGAAAAGATGATGGTAATGGATAGGAATAAGGGTAGAGAGATAGCAATGTAGGACAAAAATTCAAGTGACAACCACTTCTCTTTAGAGCACTTTTGCAGGTTAGGCCAACATTATTGAAAGCATACACTTTTTTGGGGGGAAATCCTTCATTTTCCTCATTGTTTTCCTGAATATGTATGTGAAGCCTCCTATGGGTTTTGTATCTCCTACTAGCTGCCTCTGCCAAGCAATTAGACTTCATTATGGCTATGCTTATGCAATACTAATTAACATGCCTGTTGTGTTGTTTTCCTTATGTGACCATGTGACAGCCCACAGGTCTGACACCCTCTGTGAACCGACAGCTGAGGAAATTTTCAACGTGGCAGATTTTTTGCAAAATACACCCAAACAGAAATGTAATCGCACTTTTCCCGAACAACTGCATTAACAGAATGTGTTATAGTGTAGCTACAATTAGTGCACTGCATCTATTTGTATTGGGAGAAAAAAAAAATTACTAGGGCTCAAGGCTACTCCAGCCTATGCATACAAACGAATATACCGAGTCCAGTACTTACATGTGCTGTCGTACTGTACACTATTATCATGGGAAATATAATCTTTTGCAGTTTAATCAGATCTAATTATCATTAAAAGTCAGAAGCAAAATCATCAGTGTATTTACAACACGGTTTTGAACCTCTATGTTGGTGAACTCATTGAACCTATGCGTGTTAAGGATCCTGTTTTTGTTTGTTTTTGCTGTGAATAGATTTGGGGTTATTGAGTAGAACAAAATGCACTGAGATCACCATCTAAATGGGCATACTGCCTCATAGGTGATATCAGGAAACAGAGTGCCAGCCAGGTAAATAAACACTAAATTAATACTGTACTGAAATATGAGGAAAGGTGTGCTTGGTGTTGTGTGGTTCCTATTTGGAGTATTGAGTAGGAGAAAGCTGAGAACAGATGTTAAGCAAAATAGGAGGTTATGTGAGGAGGTTGGAGCCCTACTTCTTATACTTTGCTCTTTATCAGAGTCATTTACGGAAATGGCGTTTTCTTTGGCATATTGGATTCCTACTCTGACTTACTGATGTCTGGATTCTATGGCTAGCAAATCCGGCTTAGTAGTTGAGAGCAGGATATTTTTTTTGAGTATTCCCAGATCAGGCTAGTTCTCTGCAGTGTTAGAGATCAGTTTATTAGCATGGTGTAGGCCACAGGCGAGGGCTCCTCTTAAGGCTGAAGCCTAGCAAAACTTTCTGGGTGGAAGTTCAGCTGCTGTTCCAGTGGAGCAAATAAATGAGGAAGGGAGAGGCACATGCAAGGGGACACCGGAGGTCTCAGAGAGAGCCAATCCTTTGAGCCGTATAAAGCTTTTCACTAAGTATAGGAGGGTGACTCCGAATGGTAATTGCCCCGTTAACTATGAGCGTTATTGCCTCCTAAAACATGAGTAAGGGTCAACATTGCTTTTCTTTTATACTTTCCTGTGTTAACCTATGTATGCCTTTAAACGAACCAGATTTTTTTAAAAAATCAAATTGGCAATGCAAAAGACTAAACCTGGCCAGCCAGCTAGCTCAGCAGATTAAAGTGCCTGCTTAGTCAAAGTGAAGCAGCCTGGGTTTGATCCCTGGAGTGTCCAGGGCACGCTGAGTTGGTGATTGAGACTAGGTATGATTCAGTGCACCTCTAATCCCTGTTTTTGGGAGGCTGAAAATAGGAGAATCACTGCGAGTCCAATCTGCATAGTGATGTAGACCCTGAACTAAACATAAACAAACGAGAAAGAAAAAAACTAACCTCATCTCTACCTATGTAGTCTGGAGTTACTAGAATTGGCAGATGTACGAAAGATGGATGAAGATCATTTATAGAAAGTTGTAAGATATTCTTTGATGCTTTTGGTCTGCCAGTCGCCAGAGATACATCTGCACCACACTTCAAAGCAGCAGTCTTCAGACTTTGGCTGCATGTGATGATCAACTATGAATATTTTTTTTTTTTTTGTCTTTTTGAGACAGGGTCTCGCTATGCAGTTGAGGCTGGCCTTGAGCTCACTTTCATAGCCCAGGCTGGTCTCGAACTCGCACCGATCCTCGTGCCTCAGCCTCCCGAGTGCTGGGATTACAGGCGTGCGCCACCACGCCCGGCTAACTATGAATATTTTTTAATGTGGATATTGCCCCAGCCCAACTCAGCCAATTAGTTGTGAATTCTAAGCCCAATTTTTGAGGTTCCCTGGGTGGTTCTGATGTGTAGCTAGAGCAAATAATCACTAACATACTTTAGTTTGAACACAGTGATCTTGTGGAGAAAATCTCTTGCACTTTAGAAATCAGAAGTGAAAATGAATACCCCGAGGAATCTGTTTAAGTTCATTCTATTCGCAAATAGGAAACAGACATTTCCAGGTGTCTTTGTTACTTATTTTTATTGCCAGAACAAAATATCCTACGCTCAAGGTTGAAGGAGGAAGGCTTCACTGCAGCTCATATTTTGCAGAGCTTTCTTTTCATAGTCGGCTGGCTCCAAGCCAGGTAGACGGCAGAGGGGCGTCACAGAGGAGAAGACAGTATGTGGCGGGGGAAGGACAGCAAAGAGTGAGCAAAGGATCAGTGGCAGGTCTCCTGTGCCTGAGACGTTTTCCAGGCTCTGCACACTCAGGGCAGATGGGTAGCAGCTGTGTACGCAATTCTAGTGCCCTCAGTCCTAGCATTGCATCCTGAATCACCCTAAGTGTCACATACTCTAGATCCAGCCACGTCCGTAAAGGCCCCACCTCTTACCAGATGAGGCTCCACACAGCCATCCCACCAGGCTTTGGGATGATGGGTGGTGAAAGGATGGAACCGCATTTCCTTTGGAGACTTGCCCTGGGAGGGTCATATTTCTCATATTCTTTCTTCAATCACCTGCTCTGTATGGGTCTAACTGCAAACGTTTGCCTTCCTATCACATGCTTCGGATTGTTTTCCCACATTCGTATTTCATTGTCCACGTGATTTTTCCAGGGCTTCTCCTTTTCTAGACCCCATTAATGCCCAGAGTCACCACATTTAAGGATGACAAAAAACTTGAGCAACAAAAGCAGTAAACGAAGTTTGTATAAAATGGAAAAAGAAATAAAAAGAATATGAATAGAAAAGAGAACAGCATGTCTGCAAGAGAAGGCCCCTGAGAAGAGGACAGGAGATTTATGTTCAGGGACAAAAAGCCTGAGAAGCGCGGGGATGCCTGCCACAGAAGCCTGTGCACGAATCTACCAGTAAAGAGGCTACGGAGGCTGCCGTGTGTGCAGCCCTGAGCCGAGCCTCCATCTAGTGATGTGCAGCCTGGGGCCATCGGAAGACTCAGCGAGAAGGAAAGGAAGCCTTTGGAGGGACGAATTCAGAGACACTCTGAACAACTTGTCAGCACTGATTGAGCAAAATTTAAATGACACTTGGAAGTCAGAGCCTAGGACAATCATTAGAGCCACACGAGCAGCGTCAAGGACAACCAAGGGCATTCCGTAATAATTGTGAAAAACACAAGCATGTGAAATGATTTCCTAAAGGTCAGAGTGAGCAAATTATGGCTTTCACCTTCACTAAATTTCAGGCCTGGGAAGGAAGTCCGAACTCATCTGTTCAAACGTTTCCTTTAACAAATGATAAAATTGAGTCTACATGATTTGCCAAACTAAGAATGTTTTTATGAGCTAAGCTTGGAATCCAGCCTATCTATTCACAAAGCTTAGTCTTCTCCTTTCCTTAGTACTATCTGTAGACCTGAACAATCTATAAGAGACTAAATGCAGTTGCCGATGGCTTCTGTAGGTTTGAAGTAGGGGTACAATAGCAGTCACAGCTGCCTTGCAGCGATTGAACCATCCACAGCGTAGTCTACAGAGTACTTTTATTGGGGTTTTGGAGACATGAGTCCAAGTCCTTTTCTGTTACACACAAATAAATTACTCATTTCTTCTTTTAGTGGTTCTTCACATTGTACATGGCTTCATGAGTCCCATTGTAGAATACATAATGGATAATATAGAATGCATAATACAGTAAACTCTACCCTTCCAGTACTTGAGGTTACTATAGAAGATATATATGTCACATATAGCAATTATAATGACACAGTGGCTAGGAAAGTTGGCATGTGATCTACATGGTAGGGCATATCAGAAAAGTGATTTTGATATCTTAGAAAAATAAAATTCCTACCATCAAGGAAATTTACTGGAAGAAGTAGATTTCTTTTGGGTGAGGTCATTACTGCGGATCAAACTCAGGACCTTGTATGTGCCAGGCAGGTTCTTATGCCACTGAGCTAACTCTCCAGCCCAAGAAGTAGAATTTGAACCCGGTATTGGATGGTAAGTAGGAAGCATAGGACAAGGAGAGAAAGGAGGAAATAGAGGTAACCGTGTGGAATTAGGACATGTTTTAAGGAGAACAACAGAGAGGAGAGCCTAGGGTGTTTCTGAAAGAACTGAGGTGCAATGTTTAAGATATGTTACGTGGTGATGGCAAAACCTCAGGTTAGACTAAGGATGGAGCCATGCGGATAAAGATCATCACCCAAATGAAGATGTAGAGAGAAGTGGCACACAGGTGTGACAGTATGGCGCTTGAAAGATGTAGCAAAGTGAAGTCCAGGTGGGTTTGAAGGTACTAAGGCTGGAATACAGATATTTCAATAACACCCATCATATCAGTAGCTCATAAAATATTTTATTGTTTCTACCCCAAATGTACAACCTTATCATACATACATTATATATCATGTATTTATACCATGTATACAGATACAGACACTAGAATGAATTAACTTCATCAATTAGCTTAGGCTCAGAGTAAAAACACTGATAGAGAATTAAATAAATTGTTAGTGCAGAAGTCAGATTTCTTGTTATTGTTCTTACTCAACCTATGAATTCTTCCTCGAACTTAATCATGTGTTATGCCAGCTGACGTGTTCCGAAAACTATTCTAAGAAAGTTATTGAGAGAGTTAAGTCTGCCCAGCAGCCACTCAGAGCCGCAATAATCAATAGTAGATCAAGGTTCAGCCTCTCTTGCTTTCGGTAGGTCTGCAGGCAGAGGGGACCCGAGACCCAAGGCGACGCTTACTGCTTCTAACTCAGCTTCATCCGGCGTTGGGAGCGTGAATGTAGCAGCCTGTCCCATCTGTTCTTTTTCTAAATTTGAAGAGGTTGTTTTAAAATCATTCTTCTGAAGTTTTAGTTTTACTTCTGCTACGCTACAAAAATACTGACAGTAACAAGCTGAACAGAAAAAAATAAGAAATACTGTAGAAGTATAGCAAATTGTAATATATTGAATTTGGGTATTTATTTGGATATTAAATTATTAATTGCAAATCTTTCCCTCCCTCCCAGCTCTCTCTGAGTTTTACTTTAATTAAAATTTCAACACCTTTGTTAATGAGTACCTGAGACATTTCTTCTCAGGCGGGATATAGGGGCTGAAATCTGGCTACGAGGGTTGGGGACTTAATTTAAAAGTAAGCTCAAATAACGTATGCTTTTAATTACAATTTTATGTTAGAAACTAAATCATGGCAAAATTTTCTAAAATTAGTTACATAAATACTTTCTGTAAGACTTCTACAGAGTGAGAATTTCAAATAGTGTCATTAATACTATTTTAAGAAAATTATTAGTGGATATTGAGAGACTGGTATTAAGTGAGTTCCTAATACTGCTGATAATATAATATATGTTGCAGAATATTATTCATGGAACAATACTTAATGGCAAATTGTAATTACTTGAATATGGAATCTAATCACACTTTCAAAATTACATGTGTATGTCTCATTCCAAAATAGTATAATAATATAAATATTATATGCAGAGTTTCATATATTCCATTTACTCATTCACTGATTAAATCCATGATTTCCTGTTAATCGAATAATCATGAATATTTTATTTCACACAAAAATTTCTTATACCACTCATTAGCGTCATTAGCCGAAACTTTCAACTAAAAAACATCCTCTTAGGTAGCTCTCTTTTTTCTTTTAATACTGGGTAAAATGATACTCACCATTTCATTTAGAAGCCGCACTTCAAATGTTACAACTCTCTTACTGGAGACGCACTGTGGGGTTAACGGTGTGCCTCTGTAGTCAAGCAGTCCAATGTCCTTGCAAACCCACAAGTTCCTTTGTTTCTCCTAACCTCCACTGCCCGTCAATAAAGGAGGATAATATTGCTACCTACTCATAGGGCTGTTATTAAATTTGAGGGAACAAACACGTGTAAACTACTTAAAGCAGCTCACAGTGAGCACGTCACTGAAGTGTATTCTTCTGACCAGATCCTGACATCACTAGGTCTGCCTAAACCCTGAGCTCAACTCCCCTGTTTTCTACAGTCACCACTAGCTAGTGGGGGGCTATGATAGCAAACACACATAAAAGCAGTATACCAATAACTGCACCCAAATACACTTTTTTACAGCAATGTAATTCAGGACTTTTTAAAAAATATTTTGATACGGGCCTCATGTCTTATGATAACACTAGATTTTCATATTGTTCATCTGTCATGTTCCAGCTTTGTCTATTATAAGAGATTTCAGAATGATCTGTAATTTCCAATATCTATTGGAAAAATACACCATCCTCTAAATGATAAAAAGAATATATTAATATAACTGAAATATGGACTTGGAAGGCAGCAAGAGCAGCTGTCTGTGACCTTTTTATTGGGAGAGTGACCCAGAAAATGGCTGAGGAAATCTCATCATTTATTTTCCACTTCTAAACGAAAGACATAGGTGCTTTTAAATCCCATAGGATAAAGCTGGGCTTAGGTTGTATATAAAATACCAACTGAGCAAGAAATGTTTGATCGTTACTGCTAGGTAAGATAGTTTCATCACCTTTTGATAGGAAAAAACCACAGGGACTTTTTTATTTAAAATGTACAAATCATTTTTAGTTATGATCCCTGCATTTCTCAAATGCATGAGTCTTAAGATGCTATCAAATATAAACACAAACCTTGGCATTTCCCTAAAATTATGCATTTGTTTCTGGACATGTACATGGAAGAGCAACTGCATTCCACGTTTTTTCTGTATCGTTATAAAACATATATTGTACATACAAAAATACCATATTGACTTAGACATTTGAATTCCTATGTAACTTTTTATTGGACTATAATTATCATTTGGTATTTTGAAGCATAGAGTGACTCACTAATTGTTGAACAAATAAGAGAATATATTTATGAGGTACTTTGATAATCTGTGGAAGGGAAAAATTAACTATATATTTGATTTTGAGAATATAAAAGATTGTTTTAACATTTACACTCATTTAAAAAATGTAACTATTTGGCTTTTACAGCAGACTGAATATGTATACATTTATTCATGCAACTCACACTAAAAGCATTTATTATGTGAACTTAATAGTGTATTTTTTATCCTCTCTCTCTATATATGTATGTATATATATATATGTGTGTATATATATATATGTGTGTATATATATATATATATATATATATATATACTTGAATAGAGGACAAAATAAGATGGTTCATAAGGATCTCTTATAACATAAAGGCTGCACCCTTTGTTCATATTTTGTACTGTATGTATAGTGATGGTTGTGTTGATAATTGTTGTAATAATGTTTGCACTTTATATAAATATTACATAATCATAAATCATCACATTTTATACCTTGAATATACTTAGGTTTTATAACGTTAAGTATTTATATGTTCATAGATATACACATACACACAGACATATATATATATATATATATATATATTTATATATATATATGAACGTGTGTGTGTGTGTGTGTGATTATACACAACTTGCTGGGGGGCTGCAGAAGTTTCTCTGGAAAAAGTGAATGTGATAATTTAAGATCATTCAATATTTAAAAATTAAGTTTCAACCTGGAAGAAGTTGACATTCCAAATGAACTGAGGGTGACAGATGTTGATCCAGTGCCACTCTGTTCCATGGAGTCGGCTCTTTCTAAACATCAAGCGTCAAAATAAATAAATAAATAAATAAATAACATCAAGCGTCTTGTTTCCTAGGTGTTCTAGAAATTTCCACCTATAAATATTCTACCTCATTAAGCAGAAGGCCCGGCCATACACATATGCCACGAGTGTCCACTTTCCTTGGGAGATTTAGGGCGATGAGAAGATAAAGGGTCTGCGTACCAGATGGAGCTTGTCAGATTAGCAACTAGAGTAGAGTAAATATCCCTGTCATACTGTTTTTTTTTTTTTAAACACAAAGCACAGCCTTTGTATATAACGCATGTGCATATTTAATAGTTTAAAACAAAAAAGCTGAGCAGAAGGTTGGCTGATGGTGGTACCTCTAGCAGAGTGGCCATTGCCTGAAGGCACATTTCTGCCTTCCTCATAATAAGCAACATTAGCAACCAGTGGATCAAGGAAGGCAGTGTCAGATAAGTCTCTTGGGGCCTCCTGGGCAACGTGAAGTGAGAGCCCTTAGACACAGCAATGAGATTACTGCTCCAGAAAGGGGTGGCCACATACATTACCACGCAGACTTTACAGGCCTACCAGCTCACTCAACTTACAAATGTCAAGCGTGATTTAGAAGGTTATTACACTATCACGAGAGGAGGCTTTTCCAGCCCTGAAATTTCTATTTCATTCCACTGCACATACCATCGTACCAAGTCCCATATGACTCCATAAGCTGCTTTTATCTTTAATAAGTGTTTTATGGACCTCAAATCTGAAGCAACGTCTTTACTTTTGTGTTAGAAATCTTTATCTTTTCTGGAAAAATCATAGTCCAGTACTGCCATCTGTGTATGCATGTCCTATGCTTAGAATGCTGATCTTTGAGAAGAGCCAGTTGATTTGGAATGCATCACTTGGGGAGAGAACGCCCAGATGAACTGGGGTTTTGGTACAAGCCTCTGTACATCTGTGTTGCTCAACCCTAAAATAATCAGGTGCAGTTGTTTATTCTGCATTGTGCTACATTTTTGAAGGGAATATTGGAATTTTTCTTTAAGAGTACCTTTCTAGGGTTGGAGAGATGGCTTAGAGGAATAAGTGCTTACCTGGCAAGTGCAAGGTCCTGAGTTTGATCCCTGATACTAACTAACTAACTAACTAAATAAATAAATAAATAAATGATTCTATCTTTCTAGTTCTCTAAACCCTTTGGCAATATTTATTTGTTCAGTAATGAGTTCATTGGTTGACCTCAGTAATGAGCAGATTTAAGCGCAGTAGCACATGAACAGTTGCTCAATAAAAAGAGAAGAGTTATTTGAATGAGATTTTTGACTCTAGTTTTGCCACACTGAAAAATAAGCACCTTTCAAATGTAGCTATTAAAACCTACAATAAACATCACCTTGTTAATGTGGAGTTTTTAAAGTTTACATCTGCATTCATGAAAAAAAGATGAACCAAGGCCTTTCCATTATCCTTCCGGGCACATTCCACACCTGATTTCCCAGCAAATCACCCTGATTGCTTTTTCTGAGTGTGAGACCATAAAACTGAAGGCGCCTCCATCACTGAGTCCCAGAATGCGCCCGGCATGGCCTTCCATCAGCGTTGTAAGCTGACACGTTTGGGGATGGTGTTCTCAGGTGGGACGTAAAAGCGATGGATGGATGCAATCGCTGGCGTGGAGGTATTGTCTGTCTCTCCCTTTATCTTCTACTCTGAAACATTAAATTAAAATCTGTGATTTCACTCATGCTCTCTGGAGCCAAATTGTCAAAATTAAATTAAAACTTATGGAAGCACACATTCGCAGCCTGAAAGATACCGCCTTTGTTCCAGGATTAGCAACTGCCTTTACACTTCCCGAACACGTGAGTAACAAAACGGAGACGAAGCACCAAACTGGTTTAGTAATTAGTACAGTAATTTGAAATAGGAAAAATAGGCATCATCCTTGAAAGCCAAACTAACATCGCCTCTGGTTGGGGCATGAAATGAGACTGATGACGTTTGCCCAAGTAAGCTCCTGAGCGTGTACATAGTGGCAGCGGGTGGCAGCTGTGCGAATGCGGGACATTTCGCTTAAAGATTGGATGCTGCGATACTTATGTCTAGAAATTTCTGTGTCACTCTAATATTAAAAATAAATTCATAGATAGAGAATATTTCACATTCCATAGGAAAAGTTATGATGCCCTATTTTCCTTTATTTTGTACACTAATAAAAATAATCACTAGCAATAAAAATGACCGTTGAAATTTTAGTTTTGAAAATGGATCAAATAGCAAATTTACTATTTGCACAGTCTCCAGTGATCTTTGTACATATTTGATTTTTAAAAAGTTCAATCATGTTAAAGCATTTCTTTACCAAAATTCATTAACATCTACATTTCATCCCAGGGGTAGAGCTCAGCAGCATGACTGGTAAGCACAAGGTTGTCATTTTGACTCATGCAATCTCTTATATAGTTTCTTTACTTAAATATTGTGTGTATGTAAATACAAGTTTATTACCATAAAATAGATCCATGCATCCCATTTTAAGGCATTAGATTATTTGGCAAAGCAACATAACACATACATATAAACTCAGTTACAATGTCTGGATCCTTCTGTAGCAGAAGACCTTCCGCCACGAGCAGCACACAGGTGCCATGGGAGAGCACAGCATGCAGCTCCGGTGTACCGCTGGTGGCAAAGACTTGGGTACGGTTTCCGGCATCAATTGATCAATAAAATTTCTGTGTGATACTTTATCAAGAGGTAAGATCAATGATAGAAGGCTATTTTGTGAAAGGCAAAGTAAAATTTGCCTGTACATCATTCTTTTAAAAGGATACCTACATATTCTTCCAATGTGAAAACTTATGCTGGTCTATACATGGCAAGAGTGATCTTTCAGCTATGGATTTGTAATGACCAAAGACCTGAGTTGTCATTAACAATTTAATATGGAAATCAGATCAATGTGCAATGCAGGAGACTTTGATTTGAAAAGTTGACACATTTTATTTTTAAAATTTTAGTCCGAAATCACGTGCCATGTTGCTATTGTCTTGTTTTGATCAGAAACGAAACCATTATTTGTGAATGGCATGATCTGTTCAACTGGCAACAGGAAGTGTCACTTTTCATGCTACTGTTGCTTGAAAAATGTTCAATAATTTATTGTTTCTGTTTCCTGTCCTGTGCAAAAGTGGACACATGATCACCTTAGAATATGAGCAACAAGAAGAACAGTAACAGTAAAACAATCACAGCTTTGCACTGCTGGAAAACAGGAATCTATAGTGTATATATGCAGTCAACCTTATGCCTGGCATAGCAAGTTACTCCTGAAATCTTGCCCCAGCTTACTGATAGAATAATTTATGTTTTCATAGCATAATAAGTGTTATGAGAGACAAAGCTGGCTATTTCACTGTGTTCAAGTACAATTAATTGTTCCATTGGAACCATATTAACTAACATTATTATGTTAGTTTGATGTTAGAATACCGTAGATCAGAAGATATTCTCTAGCATTTAAATCAACTACTTGAAAAGAGATCGCATTATCCTGGGTAAGGTTCTGCAAGCTCAAAAACATACAGAGGCCCAGTGAACAAAATTGATGTAGGTGGACTACATGGAACTAGATAATCCAGTCAGCATTATAGACATGTTTCCTTTTATTTTTAAAGAGACAAAAACAGAGCCGGGCGTGGTGGCTCACGCCTGTAATCCCAGCACTCGGAAGGCTGAGGCAGGAGGATCGGTGCAAGTTCGAGACCAGCTTGGGCTACAAAAGTGAGCTCAAGGCTGGCCTGAACTGCATAGCGAGACCCTGTCTCAAAAAGACAAAAATAAATAAATAAATAAATAAATAAAAAATAAAGAGACAAAAACCAACAAAAAAGATGTAGAATTTCAAAACAAGATGATAGGAAATTAGCAATCATTATTATATTGCATATTGTTATCTTCAAAGTAGATTCTCAGATTGCCAGGTCCAAGGATGCAAAATTGATCACACAATATAAGCACTCAATGTTTCTTTCAATGAATCCAGAAAAAAACTTTCTCTAAACCCTTTGCTGAAAATGCTAGCTATAGCTCAGTCTGCTCACTTCATCCAGCCCTAGACACTCATTTTTAACACCAAGAAGCATTTTTTAAAAAAAATGGGGGCTGGGGAGATAGCTTCGTGGCACAAGTGCTTGCCTGGCAAATACAAGGTCATGAGTTCAAACCCTGGTCCCGCCAAAAAATAAAAATAAAAAAAAAATGGGAACTCTATTTGTCAAATCTAAGTACCATGAAATTTCCATTGGGAAAATTTAGAATTAAATCCAAATTAGGAGTTGGTGGATGAGCTTTTAACTTGATGAAAAGAGACTACTTGGGGCTTAAGACTGAATTGCAGGTATTCAAAGTGTATGTATGCAAAAAATTAAATATAAAATAAATAATCTAAAAGATTATATTTTTAACTGAGACCAAAGCTTTTGTTAGCCAGCAAGGAAGAAGCTTTGAAGGGAGGATGGATTTGGATAAAAAGAAAAATGCAGGTGTATCATGTATAAGCCCAGATTCCCTGAGGTGAATGTGATCACTGTGTGTGTTTACATTGTGCCAATGTACTTAATTCATTTAAAAATAAAGCGAACCCAAAAGAAAAAGGTATGTGTGTGCAGTTCACTGGCCTACATTGTTACATACTTAACTCACACAAGATCTCAAGCTAAGATCCTCACCGATGTTGTTGAGCATATAACAGCTGAAAGTACTTTGAAGACACTGAAACAGTGATTGAGAATGAAAGGAAGCCCGTGTTTAATAAAAGTTGCGGCATAACAGTCACGTGGCCATCTTTATTAGCTATGGGAAAAGACAAACCAAAGAATTTACTTGAATGAACCAAGTGTTGGGCTCCGTTCTATGCTGGTAGGTGCACTGCAACTCACCTCTTGCCCTTGGGCAGTCGTCTCCTAGAAATAGCCCCCTCGTTGTCTCAGCCCCATCTATCAAAATGAGAAGTTTCTTAGTTTGCTGAATTAAATTTCAGATATTTTTGGCTATTTCTGGAATGCATATGTGATGCTTCATAAATCAAAAGTACAGAAATGTTTTGCTTATTTGATAATCTTGCTTTTATATATGTGGGCATTTCTTAATACAACTAATCATGAGATTTTAATTGCACTATCTTAATTTTTTTTTTTCGCAGTACTGGGGATTGAATTCAGGACCCTGTGCTGGCATTCTACTGAGCTATCACCCCAGTCCCTTTAATTGTATTTTGTATTGTAGCCTTATTGACTTGCTGTGATAACTCCACCTGGTTACCTGAAGTCATTTTATCAGTCCATTCCACATTTGTGAATACTTTGGGAGGAAAACGAAAAAGAACTCCTCATATTACTCTGAGTTATTGAGAGAAAGGGAATGAGATTTTTATTTATTTGTCTTGCCTTTCAATTCACACATTTACCAGTATATGGAAGTAGTAATACATTATGTAGTAAAGTAGAAGCTTATGTTTTACAATTTTTGAGTGAAGATAACTTAGACAATTCATATAATTTATCATTTTTGTTCCCAGCCCTTAAAGAATATGACAGATTTCTCTTACAAATTGAAGATTCTAATGCACATTTTGCTAGCCTGTCCTTTTTCTGTCTTGAGTGGGAAGTCCACAGAAGTTGTGTTATAAGTGAGTGAAGTTATCGCTCTTCAGGAAAGAAAAAGGCTTTTCTCTATCTTGAGATTTGTCAGTCACTCACGGAAGTTAATCAGCCCAGTCATTTTAAAACTCAAAAATGTTCATTGTCATTAAGTCTGCAAAACTGCAACCTTTATGCACCTTGATTGAAGGATTTTAAAGTCATGCTTAATTTTATAGCTGATAGTACACGGCTTATCTTTAAAAGAAAAATTAATTGGAAGCTAGCAACTGTCTCCCAAAGAAGTCTTTTCTATGACAGTGGTGCACTCTATCTCACCATGGTTCAAATAAAGGATTAAAGCAACAAAATAAAGCCCGAGGGTCTATATGTTACTTTAAGAATCAATTGTTATTGTATCACCCAGGATGGTGAAAGATTGCATGACTAACGTAAAAAAAAAAAAAAAAAAAAATAGTTCCACAGTTTCAGTGGTTTTAAAATAATAGAATTGAGCACTTGTTGGATGACATTCCTATTACAACTGAACTCTCACGTAGCAAATCTTGTGTTTTAGGGTCCTAGGCGAGGGAATATTGGTGTCAGGGTCAGTGGCACAGTGATGGAGGGTTCTAGGGCATTTGAGCACAAAACATTCACTCCCGCCTAATGTGTGCCATGTTCTTTCATAATGCATAGCCTATGACAAGTGTCATGACCACCAGAAGTTCCAAATTGGTCAAGGTACAGTTTAGTGACGCCATTACGAAGAGAGGGCCAGGGCACGCATTCAGGAGCCAGAGGTCATGATTCTGCAGACACCACCTAAAAATCTCTGACCTCACTAGAGATTTTGTTGCACTGGCCTACTAGGTCCACATGGTGACTTGACTCCATATTTTATATGCTGACCTTTTACAAAACTTCATTTAACATTGATCTTTTCTCTTCTGCGGGGTTTCTATAGCTTCCCTTAGATACTTTTCCATTGTTTCATCTGAAGTCAAAATAAACACGCATGAATGTCATTAGTAACTAAGCTTATTCATTATGACATTGATTCAACAGCACTAAGATTTATGCATGAAATTGTGCCATCCAGAAGTTGAGAAGTTGCCTGACAACTCTCTGAGATTTAGAATTTCTGTCTTCTGAATGTCACTTTATAAGTATTAGAGCAAATAGGCTGTAATCATAGAATCCCAACATCGTAAGCTTGACAGGGAATTGTTAAGAAATGTATCACTATTTCTTAGATTTCTACAAAATTCCAATCTGGGTATGATATATCAAGTCACTTTGCATGGGAAGACAAGAAGACAACGTTCCCCTGTGCTGTTTTATTCAATCCATGGAAAGCGAGGCTATCACAAAGCAACTCTGGAGGGAATGTGGGTAGGGAGCATTTCTTTAAAAAATAAATCTATTTGTGCTTTCTCTCCGGGATAATTTCAGCATCATATTTTCTCATTTGCAACAACTTTCAAATGAATCAATTTGAAAATTTTATCCTGATCTTTATTTTCTGTGTTCATAAATATCCTAAATAATACAATGGCACCACAACAGTGTGGCGGAGCAGGAGGGCGCTGTACCACATGGCAGGGTCGCTGAACTTCGTTGTGGCCTCCGAAGTGTGCTTCCATATTTGTCTGATGGAAGAAGCAAAATGGACTTTCCTTAAAGCAGTGATAGGAAGTTGGGCTGCACAAAGGTCTATTTGCAGAACAGACACAGTGCAGCTACCTACATAGGGGCAATCCGAAGGGTGGCAGTATAGAAACCGGCACACAAGTTTGCAGGGAAATTACATTGCATTATGCAGCCTCCACTGATTTTCTCTCAGCCATCCAGCAGCTCTTTTGTATTTGAGTGCAAGGCCCGACGGTGGATGGTGTTTCGTGGTGAACTCCAGCCAGTCTGGGCCTCACTTCGTTAAGTGTTACAGGGTTGGACCAAACAGTAAAGGCCTGTGAATTGAATCTGTACTTCTCTCTTTATCTTTGAGACGTTTAACCAAATAAAATATAAATTTGAGAGCTCAGAATGGCATTCTGTTTGTATCCTCCAATTCCTTCTCTTCAGTTTTTAAAACCTTGGCTCTTCTCACTTAGACTCATTCAACTTCTAGTAAAAGGCTTCCGAGAGTTAATGCTATGTACACACTATGGAGTTTCGTTATGTGAAGCTTTCACAAATTTCCTGGCGTTTCTCTCACAGTTGCTTCCATGGTTTGCTGGAAGATCTGTACGGCATCTTCTTTATATCATAATAGAAATGATAAAAGGCAAAGAATGAACTGCCTGATCATCCTGATCTATTTTAAAGACCGCCAGTGTCTCTTGCTCACAACCTTGCCCAGTGTTTTGTTGCAGGACTGTCACATTGTAGGGCAGGGTGTGCCATGTACTTCTGTCACTGATCGCATTATTCATTTTCCCAGATCTAGAGTTCTGGTCATAAAAAAAGAATAGAAATGCTGCCTAAAATCGTATGTCGCAGGGGTCTGTCTTTCCAGTACTGAAAGCATTTTATTTGTATTTGCTATCGTACTGATAAACCAAAGTTACAGTGAGAGACTTCGTACACTGAAGCAGAATTACCTTCAAGCGAGGATCCCAACACTAACATAAAGCATTTCACATTTTTAAAGCTCACCATTGCTATCTATAAAAGAAGGACAGCACCTACTTCATGCAGTCAAGTACTTTAAGGAACACTTGAAACGTAGGTACTGAAACAACCCCTCAGATATAGGAAGTACCCTGTAAATTGTAAGTCCCACAACAACAAGCCAATGGTCTTTGGATATTTTATGATGGACAGACTAAAGATGATTGACATATTTTATGAATCCATGTCAAAGTAATGCTGTTGTACTTCATAAAAGTCATTAGAATTACTTTAGTGCAATTCAGGTGCTACTCTGGGATGACATTATTTATTACTTGTTTTCCCTCAACTCTGTATTTTTTTCCACTTAAATCTGACAAATTCATCTTCTGGAGACACGATCACATCAATTATTTTGATTAGCCTATGCTTGTTATGCCATGGTATAATGTTTAGAAAATGTTATGTTTTCCATTTCCAATCTTCAAACGCCTTTACCGTCGACAGCATCGGCCACGGCCAAGCGCGGGACCAGCTGTTTTGCTCCTGTCGGTTGAATTTAAGCAAGCAAATCACAACACTGTGCTATGTCTAATGAGTGTGTTATTCTAATTGTGGGTAGATAAAATAACTAGCATTTTATATTGCACATTTGATACTTTTATAGTACTTGTAATTAAGGAATTTTATTACACAGTTTTCACTTATTGATCAGGTACACACAGAGAAATCTCCTGGGTTTGGAACTGCTTAGAGTTTTTTCAAACTAATAACCTAGTTGCCTATGCTGACGGTGGAACAAGCACTGACTAGCTAAGTAGTCCAGGCTTTTGTTGGTCACGGGTGTTTCTCCCTTTGAGGTCCACTGACTGGAAAGTTTATGCTGCAACTGACTGTCCTAGGAAAGAGCTCTTATTGAAAGTTCTATGGAGAGAAGGAAATCAGAAAAGACGGTCTACTCGATTTTTCCATTATCATTAATGCCCGAGGCCAACGGTGCTGGCGATGAATAACAATACTGAACATGGTTTTCCTTTCATGTAAACTTTTGGTATGAAATTATTTAAATGACGCTCTGCCTATGCCATCCTGCCTGCATTCTCCAAGTGTGCCTGAGAGATTGAAATGGAAGTGGCCTTCATTCACCCATTCATATTTTGAAAAGCACTTAGAAATATATTGAGAATGTGGCTTAGCTATTCCTGTCACTGTTCGTTCTTCCCCCACGTGGCAGAGAGACCTAAGATCCCCCAAAGTCCATGTGGCCAGTCCACGACATGCCTAGCCAGTTGTCTGGCGGACTGATTTTTGTTGGTATACAGATGAACATGTGAAAAGTATTATACATGATAAAAATTCACCTATTCAGATCATGAGTGTATAATGTTTATTGAAAGCATGGCTATCTATTTCAATAACCAATACTTAAGTACTTAAATAACTAAATTTCAGGACGTAACTGCCCGCTATGAAATATAACTTTAAAGGTTTATTTTTAATAGCTTACTCACATCTTCCTCCTCAATTTTGTGTTAAAAATCCACTTCTTGAGTGAGTGTATTGGAAGATCTTTTCCTCCTGACTTCCAGCAACTGTTAGCTGATATCCCTGAGATCTGCCATTTCTTCGTTTGCCCAAGTCTTACTATTTTCGGGTTCTCAGGCTCTTTGCCGTCTCAGTGTTAAACATGGCCTTCGGGGAATGGCGGTGATTGTGACAGACGGTGGAGAAGTGCGCTTGCACTTTGGGCTGCTTCTGTCTTTGCCTCTTCTTTCCACTTTCTCAAGGCAAATTATAGATTTCCTTCAGCCTCGAGAGAGACACAAGCTGTGGTTGCACTTTTGGTTCTACCTCTTAGAAAATAGTGTCTTATTTAATGCTGTCAGGTTATTAATTTTGATGAAAGGTACTGATTAGTAAGTTGAGCAAATACTTGACTGGACAAGGGAGGTGACCAGAATCTAAGGCCCAGAAGAGGTTTTGTTTTTTGTTGCCTTTGAAGATAGTTTCCCTCTAGTGGGCCAAAACGGAATTTCTCCCACCAATTATGAGCCAAATATATTTTTAAAAACCCTTTCTTTGCCTCTTTCAAAAACATTATCTAGCTGGTTATTTCATATATCATATGTATCAATGGATGAGGCTTTCAACTAGAATTGAGCATCCCAAAACATACAGAAATTTTATTGATGATTAAATTGATAATTGTAGATATGCAAAAGCAGACAAGTTGCCCTATTATCAGTTTTGTTCTGTAGTGGAAAGGCAAGAATTCATCTAAATGCATAATAGTTGACTAAAAAGATAATAAAATATATTTGAATTTATATCATGGTTTAGTATGTGAAGGAATTAAAAAGCATTTAGTGTAATTTGAGCAACAGGCCTATTCTTTCTTTAGGGGCAGAACATATTTATTGAGAGAAAGAAAGCTCCTGTCCAAGAGAGGATGAGGAGTCGGGGCCATGAGTGGGTAGTCCCCTGATGGTCACATTCTCTCCATTTCTCTTTCTATTAATAATATTTCCTAGTGGGGAATATTTATTAAAAGGTAACAGAATCACTAGGTAGCTAAAAGTTACGTGATAAAATTGCCATGCCAACGCGGATGAACTGACTGCTAGGATTTTAACTTGAGCTTATTTGTTCACAACTATTGATCCTCTTGAGAAGTACTTGCAGAGCCAAGGTGGCCATATTTGTAGACATCATGGAGGAAACACAGATGGGATGGGCAGAGGTGAGTGCACAGGCAGCAAGCTGGGGAGACAGATGCTGACATGAACATTTCTGAAGAACTAGGAGGTCCCAACAGAAACGGGGCACTGATTGCTTACGCAGGGATGAGTTAGGGTTGGTGTTCCATTGTGCAACCTGCAGGAGCTATAGAAAGGTGAGAAGGCAAATCTGAAAATATTCCCAAGTTCATGGTGGTGGTAGAGTGAACACTAAAATTTTAAGCTTTAGTCTCAAGTCAAGTAAAGTTGTCATGTCTAGTGAGAAGCTGTGCTTGTTGGAAATAATTTCTTAGAGTTCTTTTGGTGGCAAAATTTTACAGCAATCTGAAGGAATCTGAAAGCATGTAAAGTGCATCGTCAAATTTGGGAAACTGTTGATCAATATCTTGGGCCCCCAGTTAAGGAAATGAGATATTTGAAGATGCAGTGATACTTACTTGAGTAATACCTGTCTTGGTGACTTTTCTCTGGTTGCTGGGATAAAGTACCTGACACCCAAACTTAGGGAAGGAAAGGTTTACTTTACTTACAGTGGAGGCTTCAGTCCATACCCAGATTGGCACACAGCAGAGGCAAGCAGTTCATGGTGGCAGAAAACAGTGACATGACAAAAGCGAAAGGACAGCAGCAGCAGCAACAATGGCTACAGAGGGGGAGTCTCTCTCCCTCATGTTGCATTCAGGCTGTCCACCCGAGGCTGGGTATAGCACTCACACCTTAATCCCAGCAGCACTCACACCTGTAATCCCAGCAGCACTCACACCCATCATCCCAGCAGCCCTCACACCTGTAATCCCAGCAGCACTCACACCTATAATCCCAGCAGCACTCACACCTGTAATCCCAGCAGCACTCACACCCTAATCCCAGCAGCACTCACACCCGTAATCCCAGCAGCACTCACACCCGTCCTCCCAGCAGCACTCACACCTGTAATCCCAACAGCACTCACACCCATAATCC